>JAOTQR010126943.1:0-22808 GCA_025774065.1 Solanum ossicruentum
ATTAATTGCACTCAGATGACATTTAATATAAAAGATAATAAATATATAAATATATATATATATATATATATATATATATATATAAAGTCATGTTATAGTCACTTGTCTGCTTCAAGCAGAGAAAACAGGCACGACGATCCTAAGCTGCTCAAAGTAGTCGTCTATTACATAAGAGAATATATGTATATTATTTGGTGATCTCATACTAGTCATATCATATTACTAGTAAAGTCAATGACTACATTATCAAATATACTCAAAAAACATTTTGTGAATCTAATATCATACAAGAATGAGAATTCATATCTTTTACTTTCACATTTAAATTAGACATTGAGTCTAATTCTATCTTTACTACAAGCAATGAACCCCACATTTTAAATAATGATTTCAAAAGTATTTATCAAGTATTTGAATTTTTTTTCATATTTATTTTTTCATGCTTTCAAATGTATAATATCAAAATACACATTGGTAGCATAAAACCTCTTTTGGAGTGAGTATTCTACAAAAGAATTGCAATGCTTCAATTTCCTTTGACAATCTTAACAAAATGTCAAAGTTTGATTCATAGAGGCACCCCTTGTAGGCATAAAATCATTAATTTTATGTCACTAGTCTCTTTTTCCTTTTCTGTCACAATTAGGCAAACCATTCAGTATTTGTAATACTAACACTAAAAACTGCATTATTATATCACTTATTTTCAATTAACGATGAAGTTTGTATGCTCTTCAAGTCAAGATATTCATTCAAACGAAGAGTTTAATAAATTGGTGAACTTTTTATATTCTTCAAATCAAATACATAGTCTGATTTTTTCACGATCCAAGCCTAAGAGTTAGATGTGACACGGCGAATGAGGAACCCAAAGGAACTCCAAACAAGCCTCTTAGCATATATTACACACATCATAGGTTTCGAAATCAAAAAAAGATAAAATCAAGTAATAATATATGACAAGGGAAGCGGGACTAAAGGAGTCTTTCATAATTACATAAGCATAAAGGAGTTAAGCTTAATACATGAGGTTCACATCCAACAACACCTCTACTAATAGATGGAGCCGGGCCAAGACATCTCTTGGACTCACCCTCATAGATAAGTGTCCAAAAATATAGATAAAATTTTAACATAAACATGAAAGAAGATAGATATTGTCCTCGGATATGAGGATTCACCAAAAACTAACTTCAATGATCCGACTAGCCACGTAGAGGAGGAGATCAATAGGAGCTCCGGTCCCTACATGTTGATATCATGTAGGCATGGAGTATGCATTAGTACTTGGAATGTACTAAGTATGTGAGGCGCAATGCAACAAAGATCATAAGTATAATAATCAAGATACATAATCATAATCGATAGACATAAGCTTAATATGACATGTATAATCAATGATTTAGACATGCTTGGGAATAATCATACTTGCATAACTTGCTCAACACAATAAGGGACATGAATAGCTCATCCAAATACTGTATATAAGAGGGTGAGGAATATAGCATAGGTCATAACCCCTTCTAGTATGTAATGGATAGTACACAAGGGTGGAGATATAGCATAAGTCATTACCTTCATATAGGCATAAGGTGATGCATAATATTAAATCGTACATGAGGGTGAGACATACAACATAGTTCATAACCCCTTCATGTACGCACTAGGTAGTGCATGATATTAAGTAGTACAAAAGGGTGAGGCATGCAACATAGTTCATAACCTCTTCTAGTAGGCATCATAATTCACATGAGAATATAACATTAACATAAGAGCTCAATAATTCAGTTGTAGATCATAAAGACTTATCGTAAATTCAATACATGCTTGGAAGCCCATAACTTATCATAAAAACACTTGTCTTTAAAATCGTACAATACCCATTCATCAACTTAAGATTCATAATCATGAAAATTTACTCAAACATGGTGAGTATGCATACTTATGGATAAAATCATGCAATTTAGGATTATAGGACAAGAAGGAGTAAAAATCAATTTAATTTAAAGTCATTTAAATCAATCCAACATAGTAGTAAGACCCTCATTTGGGTGTCATGAAGTCCATCTTAAAAATTCACCATCATTCCTAGTCTAATAATTCATGTCATGTATAGCCTCAATAAGCATAAATCAACTCATAGGAATAGCATTAATAGATATTCATGCAAACTTAATCAATACTTGAAGAATCCAACTCCAATCATGCTTATATTGCATAATAAAGTTTACCCATAAAGCATTCAACATTGAAATCATGAAATTTGATAAAGAGGGGAGGTTTGGCTTCATGGGTAGAAGGAACCCATGAATGAAACACACATACCCTAAACCTTAGAATTTCTTGAAATTGAGTTGAGGAAGACTTGAGGTTTGTGTTAGGTTCTTGAATTCCAAAACTTGTGCTTGAGATTCTTGAGTTTGAATGGAGGATTGGATGATGTTCTTGAGAAAATTTGAGACGTTTTTCTAAGTTCTAGAGTTGCAAAATGACTAAGTATGGAGAGTTTCACATTTAAAATGTGCATTGGGTAATTACCCAAATACCCTTGGATGAAGTAGAAAAAATGAGGAAATTCCTGCACTAGTCCACGCCCTAGGCGTGACACGGACCAGTCGCGGATGCACAGTGTCTTGGCTCCCCGTAGTGAAAAGTTTTTTTTGCTACAGGTCTTCTAAAATTTGGGGGCTACCCTTTTCCCATACAATTTAGCCCTCTAAACAAGAATATGATGTTAGATTTTCAAAATTGCTCACTATTTTTGAGATATTCGGGAAATACACTTATGGAGCATTTCTATGCAGATGAGGGGTGTTACAATATTTCCCCCTTGGGAATATTCGTCCCGAAATATCAATGAAACATGCATAAGAGAAGTAATCATGAGATTTCCAGCCCGACATGAATGCAACAAATGCACTTAAACATCATTCTTGAAAACCAATTCACACATATGCAAAAAAAATCATCAAAACTTATCACCATGATTATGTATGCATACAAAATGACATGAGGGCTGAAACTTAAGACTTGAAACATTGATAGGACTTAAATTGTTACCTTTGGTTGAGTAGAGTAAAGAGGTAAGGATATTGCTTTTTCATGTCCGCTTCGACTTCCCAAGTGGTACTTTCAACTTGATGATTCCTCTAAAGGACTTTGACAGATGCCACGTCTTTGCTTCTCAACCTCTTCACTTGCCCATCCAATATTTCCACCGTGACCTCCACATAGGTCAAGTTGTCCTCCATAACACCCACGACCTCTAAGTGCATTATAGCACTTGGGTCACCAACACACTTCCTCAACATAGACACATGGAAGACCGGATGAACCATACTCATCTCCGTAGGCAACTATAATTCATATGCAACCTTACCATTTATCCTCAAGATCTTATAAGGTCCCACATACATTGGGCTCAATTTTCCTTTCTTGCCAAATCGAACCATATCTTTCATGGGTGAAACTTTCAAGTATACCTAATCACCAACATTAAACTCAAGGTCTCTTCTTCTCACATCGGAGTAGGACTTTTGTCTATTTTGAGCCATCTTCAGTCTCTCCCTTATCAAGCTCACCTTCTCCAAAGCTTCCATAACCAAATTCGGACCTAACAAAGCCATTTTACCCACATCAAACCACCCAATTGGGGATCTACAACACCTACCATATAAAGCTTCAAAGGGATTCATGCCAATATTAGTGTGATAGCTATTGTTATAAGCAAACTCAATAAGTGGAAGATGTTCATCCCAACTACCTTTGAACTCCAAAATACAAGCCTAAGCATATCCTCAAGAGTTCGAATTGTCCTTTTGGCTTGACTATCCATTTGAGGATAAAAGCCGGTGGTAAGCTTGACCTTGGTACGAAGACTCTTTTAGAAGGATCTCCAAAATGATAAGTGAATCGGGCACCATGATCTGAAATAATAGACAAGGGTACCCCATGCAACCTAACCAACTCATGAATATATAGCTTGGCCTAATCCTTGGCACCATAAGTTGTTTTAACTGGTAGAAAGTGACTCAACTTTGTCATCCTATCAACAATAACCCAAATAGAATCAAAGTGCTTCCTATTTTTGGCAAACCAATCACAAAATCCATGTTAATCTCTTTCCACTTTCAAGTAGGAATTTCTATGTATTGATCTAGGCCACCCGATCTTTGATGGTCGGCTTTCACTTGTTGACAATTGTGACAACCGACTACAAACTCGGTAATATTCCTCTTCATGCCACCCCACCAATAAATCTCTCTCAAGTCTCTATACATTTTTATGGAACTGGGTGTATAGGGTAGGATGAATTATGTGCCTCTTTCAAAATCAACTTCCTCAAGTCATCTACATTAGGTACACACAACCTATTTTGCTACCTAAGAACACCATCTACCCTTTGGGAGTAAACCTCCACTTTACCATCCTTCAACAAAAGTTTTCAATTCTAACAAAGTGGGATCAAGGACTTGTTTGGACCTGACATCTTCAATCAAAGAGGATTTGGAACCATCAATGACTACTACACCTCCATTTTCAACTTCCTTCAACCTAACCTGCAACCTAGCCAACCGGTGAACTTCACTAGACATCTCCTTATTGCCACTATCAATGTGAGCTACACTTCCCATCAAATAATGACGCCATATTTTCAAAGCAAACACCACAGCCGCTAATTCAAGATCATGGGTGGGATAATTATGCTCATGCACCTCCAGTTGCCGAGAAGCATATGCTATAACCTTGCCATTTTGCATCAATACACACCCCTATCCTATCACGACCCAATCCCAGGGCCTAGACGTGACACGGCGCAAGGGGAACCCGAAGGGACCCCAAGAAAGCCTCTTAGCATATCATTAGTGGTCACGGAAGCAATAAAATAGCAATATAAGAGTAGAAATAGGGATAACCAGGGCTAAGGGGTATCCTTCATATCAAAAAAAAAAAGTCAAGAGAGAGTCAAAGCTCATAATATTTCACATTACATGTCCAACAACACCTCTAATACATAGATAAGAGCGGGGGCCAAGACAAGCAACCGAGATCACCCTCATAGTCAACATTTACATAAAAGAAAGGTAGTTATAAAGCATAATAAGAGATCGTAAGCAACGTCCGTGAAATGGAGGACTCACCAATAAGCTTGACTGGAAGCGTACTGGCCACGTGGATGAAGATGCTCAAGCGGGACTTCGGTTCCTACATGGTGACATCATGTAGGCATAGAGTATGTGTTAGTATGTTTGAATGTACTAAGTAGATAGGATGCAATGCAACAAGTGATAAGTACTATAATCAAAATGTGTATCATAGACAATGAATAGACATATAACAATATGACATGTATGATGATACTTGAAGAAAAATCATGCTTATATAAAACATAATCCATGTCTAATGAGTGACCACTTTAGTGCAATCGAAGGCCTACCACCTCCTTGGAGAGGCGCATGAGCTACAAACCCCTTCATGAGGTTGATGAGGCACAAACCCCCCAACAAGGTTGATGGAGTACAAACCCCCCAACAAGGTTATCAAGGTACAAACCCCCCAAAAAGGTTGCACGAGCTTGCCACCTCCCGAGCGAGACGATTGAGAAACAAACTCTTCAACAAGGTTACCCAGGCCTACAACCTCCTGAGTGAGGCTTGCTCATCCCCAACACTATAGAGATAATATCATATGCATATATTCCTTTCATCATCATATACATTCGTTTCATTATCATATAGTCATTCATCTCATAAGATATGCATTGGACCTTCAATTTCTCAAGAAATCATAACCGAACATTTTATCAAATACTTGGCGGGTGTGTAATGCTAGTATAAAACCATGTAATTCATGAGTGAAATCATTCTATAAAATTTCGTGTAAAACCATCTATAGATACTTGGTAACACCCTCAAGCAATATACATCAAAACCCTTCATCAAATATCACATTAGATCTTAGATTAATAGCTCCAAACATGCTAAAATAGTCACAATTTCATGAAACCCCAACATAGTGTGCAGTAAAATTCATAATACATAAGACCCATGAGTAAATCAAGTTTAAATCATGCAATTTAGAGTAAAAGAGAGCTTGGGTATCATGGGTGAAAGGAACCCATGAAAGAAATCCAAATACTTTAACTTGGAGATTAGCTTGATAAATATTGGAGATGGAGACTTGAAGCTTGAATGAGAACCCTGAGAGTCAGATGAGTTTCTAGACTTGAGTTTAGGAGTAAAATATTTGGCTAAGTGTTTGAATGAGTATTCGAAAATATTTTGAATGATATGAGAGTGAAATATGGCTAAGTATAGGGATTTTCACGTTTGGGAACACTTACACCCAAGACTCAAAAGCCTTTGACCGGACTTGAAAAACTGCAACAAAATGTACTGTCGCGACAAGGGCGCAAAAACCTCGCTAGAATTCAATTTTTTTTGGGTAAATGAAATTACGATTTGTTTGATCTAAAATTGGGGTTAGACCCATTTCCAACTCAATTTGGCCCACTGAACAAGAATATGAAGTTGGATTTTCAATATCATACACGGATTTTGAGATATACGGAAATTATGATTCTAAGCACTTCCGAGGAACATTTTCGGGCTCTTTTTAGGATCATTCCAATATTTCCCCCTTAGGAACATTCGTCCTCGAATGTATAAGAAATGTATATGAGAGACATAAACATGGAATTTCAGCCCACATAAGGATGCAATGATGCACTTAAATATCATTTCAAAAATCTCAACATAAGTGCAAAATCATCATGAACTTGTCAATTTAAACATGAATGCATGCATATATCATAGGCTGAACTTGGACTTGAAATCACATAGGGAACATAGATTGATTCCTTAGGCTTGAGTGGAATGGAAAATATAAGGATATTACTTTTGCTTGTTCGGTAGAAACTGAGTCGATTTTGTCATCCTATTCACCACCAACCAAATGGAATCAAAACCCTTCCTAGTCTTAGGCAACCCAACTACAAAGTCCATATTAATCTCTTCCCACTTCCAAGTAGGAACCTCTATGTCTTACGTTAGGCCACCCAACCTTTGATGTTCGAATTTGACTTGTTGACAACTATGGCAATCGGACACATATTTGGCAATGTCTTTCTTCATTCCTCCACGCCAATACACCTCTCTCAAATCTCTATGTATTTTAGTGGAACCGAGGTAAATAGAATAGGAATAACCATGAGCCTCATCAAGAATCCTCTCTCTCAAGCCATCGAAACAAGGCACAAAACCTCCCTTGGTATCTAAGTGCACCATCTTCCCCTTGGGAGAAAACCTTCACCTTTCCATCACTAACTAAGGACTTCAATTCTAACAAGGAAGGATCAAGGTCTTGCTTAGCTTTCACCTCCTCAACCAATGAAGACTTAGAACCATCATCAACAACACCACTACTATTACCAACCTCTTCCAACCTAACCCCCAATCTATCCAACCGATGGAATTCTCTAACCACCTCTTTATCAGCACCACAACATAAGCTAGGCTACCTATAGACACCCTATTCAAAGCAGCCGCCACTATATTAGCCTTGCCCGGATGATAATGCATACTCATATCATAGTCCTTAAGGAGTTCTAACCATCTACTTTGCCTCATGTTGAGATTCTTTTTGAGTGAAGACATATTGGAGGCTCTTATGATCGATGAACACATCGACATGCAGCCATACAAGTAATGACGCCAAATCTTTAATGCAAATACCACGGCGGCTAGTTCAAGATCATGAGTAGGATAATTCTTTTCATGCACTTTGAGTTATCTAGAAGCATAGACTTTCACCTTACCATTTTGCATGGGAACACAACCCAAACCAACTTTAGAAGCATCAAAATACATAACAAATTCCTCTAGACTTTCCGATAGTGAAAAAATAGGAGAGGACACAAGCTTATCTTTTAATGTTTTGAAGCTTCTCTCATACTCATCGGTGCACACAAACTTGGCCTTCTTTTGCATCAATTTTGTCATGGGAGAAGCAATAGAAGAGAAACCATTCATGAACCTCCAATAGTAACCCTCTAAGCGCAGGAAGCTCCTAATATTTCGATGGGGTCAATGGTCTAGGCCAATTTCTAATTACATCTGTCTTTTTAGGTCCACCTTAATACCATCCCCCGACACCATATGTCCTAGGAAGGAAACCTCCCTCAACAAAAATTCACACTTCTTATATTAAGCATATAACTTTTCTTCCCTCAATCTTTGCAACATAACCTTCAAATGAGCCCTATGCTCCTCCTCACTATGATAATAAATCAAAATATCATCAATAAGTACCACAACATATTAATCAAGGTAGGGTTTGAAGACCCTATTCATAAGATCCATGAAGATGGCCAATGCATTGGTCAACCCAAAAGATATCATAACAAAGTCATAATGCCCATACCTAGTTTGGAAGGCTGTCTTGGGAATATCATACTCCCTCACCTTCAGTTGCTAATACCCAGGCCGAAGATCAATCTTAGAGAAATAGCTATCCCTTTGTAATTGGTCAAACAAATCATCAATCCTTGGAAGAGGACACCTATTCTTGATGGTGACCCTATTGAGTTGTCGGTAGTTAATACACATTCTAAGGGACTCATCCTCCTTTTTTTAGAAACAACACCGGTGCACCCCAAGGTGATTGGCTAGGCCTAATAAATCCCTTCTCCAACAAGTCCCTTAATTGTTTCTTCAACTCCTTTAACTCTACCAGGGCCATACGGTATGGGGGAATAAAAATAGGTTGAGTATCGGAAGGAGATCTATACCAAAATCTATTATCCTTTTGGGAGGAACACTAGGAAGGTCATTTGGAAAGACATCAAGGAACATACTTACAACCGGAACCGACTCTATGGGAAGAACCTTGGACTCTACATCCCTAACCCTCATAATATGGTAAAGACACTCTTTAGAGATCAACTCACAGGCTTTTATGCAAGAGATGAACCTACCCTTGACCACCACATCATCACTCTTCTACTCAAGGAATAGTTCATTTGGGAATTGGAACTTGACCCTACGGGTTCTACAATAAATAGAAGCATAGTATGAGTACAACCCATCCATCCCAAGAATGATATCAATATCAACCATATCTAACTCAACAAGATCACAAGGCAATATTTTATGCAAGATGCAAATGGGACAATTTCTATAGACCTTTCTAGTAACAATAGATGCACCAATAGGAGTATATACCTCATATGACTCACACAATAACTCGAGGTCAACATGAAACATTTTGGCAACAAAGGGGGTAATAAAAGAAAGAGTGGCACCCAGATCAATCAATGCATACACATCAAAATCAAAGATTTTCAACATATCGGTGATGACATCAGGAACCTCCTCAACCTCTTGCCTCCCATGTAGAGCATAAAACCGATTGTGCCTTAGGCACCACCTTGTTGACCACCTTTACCTAAAGGAAGCTCATTAGCACCTTGAAAACGAACCTCCTTACCCTTGTTACGATTTCGAGGGCAATCCATCACCTTATACCCAACTTCCCCACAACCATAACAAGCATTTGTGTCCCTCAAGCATGGGCCACTATGACCCCTACCACATTTTGGACACCCACCATTAGGAACCACACCTCTAACACCTCGGGCCCTTGGAAAATCATTGGCAACCCTCTTATGAGAAGATCCTTGGGCTTGATGGAATCGGCCACCCTTTTGGAACTTCCCCTCAAAATGGGCCCTCTTGGCCTCATAAACTCTCCGCTTCCTCAATTTCTCCTCCTCCATTTGTTCGGCATAAGTCATTAAGCAGGACAATCCATGTCTCTAATCAACATAGCGGACCGACACTCCCTACTCACCAAATGGAATACACCCATTACAAATTTATTCATCCTAGACCTTGGATCGGCTACTAATGGTGGAGTATATTTTGAAAGTTGGTTGAACTTGAGGGCGTATGCCCTTACACTCAAAGACCCTTGTCTCAAATTCATAAATTCCACCAACTTAGCTTCCCTAAGTTCAAGAGGGAAAAACCAATTAAGGAAGGCCACCTTGAACTCCTCCCAAAGCACCACATAGTTAACTCCCTTCTCTTCCTCATACCAAATTTTTGCTACCCCTTTGAGTTGGTAGGCTGCCAACTCCGCCTTATCCTCCGACCTCTCACCCATAATAGCAAAAATCTTGTAGACCTCATCAATGGACTCTTGAGGATCCTCACTCACCTTTGACCTATGGAATTCCGAGGGATTCATTCTCATAAAGTCTCTCACCCGAGATGCTGGTGTAGGAGCATGAGGGGGCTTGGGCCCCTTGGTTGGCTTGGTTATCCATAACTTATGCAAGCAAAGTGAGAGCATCCCGAAGCTCCCCATTAGTCGGTTGCTCCTCAAGTGTACGAGCTCTTCTCCCTCTCGTGTTAGGCATGATCTAGCATAGCAAAGATTAGGGGGGAAAACCTTACCTCAACTTCTATAGCACGACATAGAGTAAGAAGAAGGGAAACATTTCCCAAACATCTCATAGCCTCTAGCTCATAGTTGTGGTGCACAACACAACCATGAACAAGACTCTAATCGATACAGTATGGTGGACTCCGAGGATCTAAAAACCAAGTGCTCTGATACCAAGTTTGTCACGGCCCAAGCCTAGGGCCTAGACGTGACATGGTGCAAGGGGAACCTGAAGGGACCCAAGCAAGTCTCTTCGCATATCATTACACATCCTTGGTCGCGATAGCAATAAACTGGCAACATATGAGTAGAAATAGAGATAACCGAGGCTAAGGGGCATTATTCATATCAATACAACAAGAGGTCAAGAGAAAGTCAAAGCTCATAACGTTTCACATTACATGTCCAACAACACCTCTAATACAAAGATAAGAGTGGGGGCCAAGACAAGCAACCGGGCTCACCCTCATACTCAACATTTACATAAAAGAAAGGTAGTTCTAGAACATAGTAAGAGATCATAAGCAACGTCCCCAAAATGAGGACTCACCAAAAGCTTGAGAAGAAGCGTACTAGCCACGTGGATGAAGATGCTCAAGTAGGCTTTTGGTTCCTACATGGTGACATCATGTAGGCATAGAGTATGCGTTAGTATATTCGAATGTACTAAGTATGTAAGATGCAATGCAACAAGTGATAAGTACCATAATCAAAATACGTATCATAGACAATGAATAGACATATAGCAATATGGCATGTATGAATCATACTTGAAGTAAAATCATGCTTATATAGAGCATAATCTATGTGTAAGGAGTGACCACTTTAGTGCAATCCAAGGCCTACAACCTTCTTGAAAAGGCGCATGAGGTACAAACCCCTTCATGAGGGTGACGAGGTGCACCCCCCCCCCCCCCACCCCAGGGGCTTGGATATCAACACCACCACACGGTACCAAAGGTCTCATACCACGCTAAGGTTGCACGGGCCTGCTACCTCTGGAGCGAGGCGATTGAGGTACAGATCACTCAACAAGGTTACCCGGGCCTACAACCTCCCGAGTGAGGCTTGGTCATCCCCAACACTATAGAGATAATATCATATACATGCATTCCTTTCATCATCATATAGTCTTTCATCTCATAAGACATGCATTGGACCTTTAATTTCTCAAGAAATCATAACCCGACATTTTATCAAACACTTAGCTGGTGTGTACTGCTAGTGTAAAACCATGCAATTCAATAGCAAAATCATGCTACACAATTCTGTGTAAAACCATCAATAGATACTCGGTAACACCCTCAAGCAATATACATCAAAAACATTCATCAAATCTCATATTAGATCTTATAAACATACTAACACAGTCACTTTTTCATGAAACCTCAATATAGTGTGCAGTGAAATTCATAATACATAAGACTCATGAGTAAATCAAACCTTAAATCATGCAATTTAGAGTAAAAGGGTGCTTGGATATCATGGGTGAAAGGAACCCATGAAAGAAACCTACATACTTTAGCTTTAGAGATTATCTTGATGAAGATTGGAGATAGAGACTTGAACATTGAATGAGAATCTTGAGATTCAGATGACTTTTGAGGCTTGACTTTGGGAGTAAAATATTCGACTATATGTTTGAATGAGTATTGGGAAATGTTCTTAATGATATGAGGGTGAAATATGGCTAAGTATAGGTATTTTCACGTTTGGTAGCACTTAGGCCCAAGACCCAAAAGCCTTGGACTGGACTTGAAAAACTGCCTACAAGATGTACTGTAGCGTGGCCTTGGCGCATCGCGCCAGCGGCACGAAAAGCTCTCTGTATTTTGATTTTTTTGGGAAAATGAAATTGAGATTCATTTGCTCAAAAATTGGTGTTCGACACATTCCTACTCAATTTGACTCCCTGAACAAGAATACAAAGTCGAATTTTTGATATCCAGCACAGATTTTTAGATATATGAAAATTACGATTCCAAAAACTTCTGAGGCACATTTGCGGGTACTTTTTGTAGTCGTTTCAAAACAATCTTTGAGGCATCACAATAAACCACAAACCCTTCTAACCCTTCCGGTAATTCCAAGATAGGAGCGAAGATAAGCTTGTCTTCCAAAGTTTGAAAACTTCTTTCACATTCATTGGTCCAAACAAATTTTGCCTTCTTTTTTGTCACTTTCATCATAGGGAAAGCAATTGGAGAGAAACCATTCGCAAATCTCTGACAGTATCCCGCTAAACCAAAGAAACTCCTAATATCCGTCAGTGTCAAGGGCCTAGGCCAATTTCTTATCACTTCCATCTTGTTAGGGTCCACTTTAATCCCATCACCCGACACCACATGGGAATGCAACCTCTTTCGACCAAAATTTGCATTTATCAAACTTAGCAAACAACTTCTCATCCCTCAAAATTTACAAATACCACCTCAAATGATTCACATGCTCCTCTTCACTTCGAGAAAAAATCAATCTGTGATCTATGAAGACTATCACAAACATATCAAGGTAGGGTTTAAAGATCCCATTCATGAGATCTATAAATACAGTTGATGCATTTGTTAAACCAAATGACATCACCACAAATTCAAAATGCCCATACCTAGTCCGAAAAGCCATTTTGGGAATATCACACTCGTTCACCCTCACTTGGTGGTACCCAAACCAAAGGGCAATCTTAGAAAAATGACTAGCCCCTTGTAGTTTATCAAACAGGTCACTATCCTTGGTAGAGGGTACTTGGTATTTATAGTAACATTATTGAGTTGACGGTAGTCGATGCACATTTTAAGTGTGCTATCTTTCTTTCTCACAAACAACACCAGTGCACCCCAAAGGTGACTTGCTAGACCTTACGAAACCCTTCTCCAACAAATCATTCAATTGGTCTTTCAACTCTTTAACTCTGTTGGGGCCATGCGGTAAGGAGGAATGGAAATGGGTTATGTATCGAGGAGGAGGTCTATACTAAAGTCTATTTCCCTTTCGGGGGGATTACCGGGAAACTCATCGAGAAAGACATCAATAAATTCATTGACTGTAGAAACTAACTCAATAGGAAGGACTTTAGACAACATCCCTAACTGTCACAAGATGGTAAATGCAACCCTTAGAAATCAATTTCTGGGACTTAAGATAAGAGATGAATCAACCCTTAACCACTGAATCATGACCTTCCCACTCAAAGACGGGCTCATTAGGAATTTGGATTGGAACCTAACCTTATAGGTTCTACAATCAATGAAAGCATGATATGCATGTAATCAATCCATCCCAAGAATGATGTCAAAATCCACCATGTTAAGTTCAACAAAATCACAAGGCAAGACTTTATGCAATATAGACACGGGACAACCCCTATGGACTCTTCAAGCAACAACGGACTCACCAACAGAGGTAGACACCTCATAGGGTTCACACAACAATGTGGAACACATATGAAGTTTAGTAGAAATAAAAGGAGTAATGAAGGAAAGAGTGGCACCCAGATCTGACAAAGAACACACATCAGAATAAAAAACTTTTAACATACTGGTAATAATGTCAAGCACCTCAGCCACTCTTTGCCTCCCCTGAAGAGCATAAAATCGATTGTGACGTGGAGCACCCCCTTGTTGGCCACCTTGAGCCTTTTGATCAACATAACCACCTTGTCCTTGTTGTCGACCATCCTTGCCCTTGTTTTGAGTATAAGGGAAATCAACAAGCTTGTGGCCTACTCTCCCACACTCAAAGAAAGCATTCGAATCCCTCAAGCACTTGCCATTATGGTTCCTTCCACATCTTAGGCATCTTGGATAACTTGCCTCACTATTGCCACCTTGGAACCTTGGATTAGGCACCCCATCATTGGTAAATCTTTTGTTTGGAGCACTAGAGGACCCTTGGCCTTGAAATTTGTGATCTTGTTAGAAATGACCACCCTTTACACCTTGGAAGCCACCATCAAACCGAGCCCTCTTGGACTCCACACTTCTCCTCTTACTTATCTTCTCCCCCTCAAGTTGTTTGGCATAGGTCATGAGTCGGGATAAGTCTATGTCACCGACAAGCATAGCAGTGTGACACTCTTCATTCACCAAATCGGGCACTCCCAATACAAACTTGTTCATTCTTGTTCTAGGATCAACAACCAAAATGAGGAGCATATTTTGAGAGTTTGTTGAATTTGAGGGAATACTCCCTCACACTCATAGAGCATTGCTTGAGATTTATAAATTCCATCATCTTGGTCTCTCTCAACTCAATAGGGAAGAAGCGATGAGGAACGCGACCTTGAATTCCTCCCATGGGATAGGGTCATTATTCCTCCCCCTCTCAAGTTTCCATTGAGCAAACCAAATTTGGGCAACATCTTTGAGTTGGACAGCCGCAAGCTCCACTGTCTCTTCTGAAGTCACCCCCATAATTGCAAGCACCTTTACACACCTCATCAATAAACTCTTGGGGATCCTTTTTCGGTTTGGAACCATGAAACTCTGAAGGATTCATCCTTGCAAAGTCCCTCACCCTTGAGGCTGGAGTAGGAGCATGAGGAGCTTGGACCCCTTGATTCAATTGATAGTCATAGCATGGGCCAACATGGTGATGGCATTCCAGAACTCAACTTGTGTAGCCCCTTCTCCTTGAGGAGCTTGATGAGCCAGACTCTCCTTGGCTTTGCAGGTACTTCATGGTCTTCCTCTTGGTAGTGGCATGATCTAAAAGAGCAAAAAAGCATTCTTTAGGGGAGGAAGTTTTATATTTACACATAGAGCACGACATAGATTATGAAGAAATGAAATATTTCCTGAAATGTCTCATAGCCTCCTATTCATAGTTGCGGCGCGCTTCATAACTATGAACAAGACACTACTTGATGCGGTGTGTTGGATTTTTGAGGATCATTAACAACCTAGTGCTTTGATACCAAACTTGTCATGACTTAAGCTTAGGGAATAGACATGACATGGCGAATGGGGAACCCGAAGGAACCCTAAGCAAGCCTCTTAGCATCTCTCACACACATCATAGATTGCGGAATCAAAGTAAGATGACATCAAGTAATAATATATCATAAGGGAAGCAGGTGATGATGGTCATGCTCTAATAAAATAAGAGGTCTCTATCAGTATTAACCTAACCGAGTATAGGGTCAAATCCATAGGGAATACAGGGGTTGGCTACAGGATTTCACTACTAATCATTTCTAGTATCTATAACTAAAATCTCTAAAAAGGGGGGGGGGGCGGTTTGTGATTCAAAAACAACATAAAATAAATGCTAAGTAGAATACGGAAAAATGCTCAATTTTGGGAACAACTTAGAAATTGTGTTCCCCATTGTTTGTTGAGTCAATTACCCTAGATAACATTACTACGATTAGTGAATCGCATGTAGGACGGTAACTCAGGTTCTTCAAGCCCTCTTGTGAAGGTGAAGGTCAAATTTCACCATGGCGCTTGGTCGATTATCATGGCGTGCCAACTAACTGTTACCTATTATCCAGTCAACCTCCCATTGGTCAGGTTTGGTCGATTAGACAGGAACACATAAACTAAATCCTATCATCTACTTTCCTTTTTCTATTCGTCACTACCTTGGTCGGGATTGTGATAGTAGGTAGGATTTGGTGTTAGCCACCACCAAATACGATTAATCATAAAGGGAAATAAACAATACATGCAAAACCCTAATCATAAAATATGCACAAAACCTAGGTCATTTCAAGTCAACTACCCATGGTTCTCACAATCCCAAGTTATGGGTGCTTAGCTACTCATGGCTAAAGATACAAATAAGAGACATAGTTGAGAGTTCCACCAATAACAATGAAAAAAATAGGTACCACAAGTTGCAAACCCACAAGCTTGATTGATCAACATTGCGTACACAGCAAGATTTGCAATTTCCCAAAATGAGTTTTCAAGAAAGAACAAATAAACTACTTTAAAACCTAAGAAAAGCATCAAAAATATCTTGGAGTAGTGTCTCTGGTCACCCCCTTCAATATAACCTAACTTAAACTATATATAGAGTGTACAAAATAACTCTAAAATTTGCACAGATAAGACAGCTGGCAGCTTGGACTGAAATGGTACGACCCATAGGTATGAGCCATTGCTTGGGCTATGACTTGTATGTTGATCTCGTAGTCGTGGTCTTTAGTTTTTGGTCCAACATTTTGACTCTCTGATTCTTCTTACAAGTCCACCTTCATGAGTCATGCTTGACTCATAGGAGTGACCTTCACTTGGCAAATTTGATTTTTGGTCTTTGATTCCTGCAACGACACAACCTACGACTCATAGTTTGAGCTACGACTGGTAGGTGGGCTTGTATGGCCTATGCTTCAGCAAACTCTGTAAATTTTCTTCAAAATTATGCCAACTAATGTTTCTGCAAAATTAACACAAAAACATATCAAAACACTAAAATATTGCTTTGAGAACTCACAAAATCCCTTGTTTTAGGCACCATATGTGTTTTATTATGACAGCGCATCAACACCCTCAACATAGAATTGTTGCTTGTCCTCAAGCGACAACTCAATCTATACAGAAAAAGAGAAATACATAGCAACTAGACTAATGGCATACATATCAACTTCTCTGATTCAGGTAGCCAACTACCATTTTCAAAATAGGATTGCAAAACTATTTAGCAAAAAAGAATATAATGGGATACCTGGCAATCCAACCATGATAAGCTAAGGAGCATCAACCTTCTACAATCACTGGCATAGTCATATACTAGTCAAATAGTGCAAATCCCCTTACTAGAAATAAGTCCCTTATACTCACTCAAGCACATTCAGAAGTCAGGGACTGAGGAAGCATTCTCACTCTCATAATTGAAATTCATGCACAATGACTAACACCATAAGCTTGGTTCAAATTGGATCACATTAGGACTTATTGGCTTGTAACATGGGCTTATGGGGCTTTGGTATGGTATTTCAGGCAAATAGTGACTAAAAGCTATCATTGAACCGTGTTTACCAACACTTTTTTCTTTCATACTCCAACCTTTCACCAACTTCTCCCTTATTTCCCCTTTTTTAAGCTGGTCCTGGGCTTATTCTTTCACTCTTCAATTGTGCCTTCATTTTGAACTCATTTTTCCTAATATTTTCAACTTAAGGCACTCTTTTTCTTTCTTTTTCTTCACTTGGCTCATGATTATTCATTTTCTTTCTTTTCACTTCAACTAACTATCTCATTTTTGTTACTTCACCATAATAAGGGCCACCCACAACTTAGGCTTTTAGCCTAAAGTGAAGTACACAATATCTATGCCTCAAACCAGGGCCACCAATGCATCCACCCTCAACTTAGGGTTTTAGCCTCAATCAAGGTTCACATGCTCAAGATAGATCAGGGCCAATATCAGGGTATTTCATCAAACGAGGTGACGTTAGCAAGGTGTCGAGAAAAAAAATGAGTACATGAGAAGCTCAAACATTTAGAACAAGGGATTCACTAGTTCATTTGGTAGGTCATTTAGGCAAAAGTGGGCTTACTATCAGAACAAAGGCCTAAGATCACTTCCAAATCAACCAATTTGCCAAACTAATCTTAGAGTACTAGGGCAAGTTTTGAGTCCATACAATGATACATGAATACATCAAAATAATCTCACACACACATGGTGTTTGCATCCACAATCAAGTATAGACTCACATGTCATGCTTTCAGTCTCAGCTTACCTTCACAATATCATAACATTGTCATATAATCCAAAAATGTATGAATGCATCAATAGTTACAACCTCAAAAATTTTGAGGGCTACCCAATTTTGCATCAAACGTTTAAAGAAAATCTAAGAACTATATATATGCCAAAAGATATTCTTACTATGCATTTACAAATTATCTATACTTCCTAAGACATGCCGGTTCAACAGAAAAATTAAACATCCACAAGGAAAAAGAAACACGACAAGAAAATCTTGGGATAAAAAATAGAAGAAGTTATGGACTTGAGGCTATTCAGACTTCACCTTAATCCATAACTTCCACCACCCCACCAAAAGATGATACTTTGTCCTCAAAGTAAAGACAAAAACAAAAACAAAACACTATAATGTAGAAATGTATACATACATTCATTAAAACCAAAAATAAACATCCAAAGTAGAAGTAAAGATAACATCTGACATAAACATGATTAAAACACAACCAAAAATCAACATAATAATAAAATTGTCTGGAAAGAGAACAAAGTATCCAAAATGTCAAGATAAGAACTAGGGTCAAAAGAAGTCAAACATATTGGAGCTCATGTATTAGTCTCTGTCTGATCAGCGGGGTCCTGGGGCTGTCTCTCCTCCTCTGTTGCATTGTCGGAAGCACCCTCTCCAGATGGGGTGTGTTGTGCTCTCTCTCTCTCTCTTCATAGCCACCAACATAATCGACTCCTGCATCAACCGCTTGGACTCTATCATCAACTAGGTCACGGGCAAATGCCTTCATATTCTCCTAGGAGTCCTAAATAGTTTGATTAATCAACGGTCAAACCCGTGCTGACAGCTCATGAAGCCTCTTCTCTGCTACAGTAACCCTGTGCAATAAAGCCTGAAATGCAACAACAGAGAAGAGAGGGTCAACCTGTAAAGAAGGAGCCGCTGGTGCTGGAATGCTGGATGAAGGTGTTGACTCGATTTCAACTGCAGGTGTGGGCTCTGTAGTAGCCAGAGTAGTACGGGTGGTAGCTGGAGGTGAGCCTGGGATTTGCGGCTCTATCGAGAATGGCACTGGGATAGCTGGAGGAGCTGGTCATGGTAAGGCCACCATATTCTCATTAGCCTTTATCAGGCTGGGATCCATAGTGCGGGTGCCCTCTACATGATGGTTCCGGTGAGGGTCAATAAGAACACCTGCTGCACTGCATAATTGATGAATCAAAATTGGAAACTGTAGTGAGGTGCTCGTCCGAGCTGCAGCCTCATGGATCCTCTCTAAAATGATTCAGACCTAATCTATAGCATAGCCATCTAGGATGCTGGCCCAAAGTACATCCCTCTCGAGGGTGATCACATTATCCGTAAAAGTTGGCCTAATATGCCAACGGATAATGGACCACCAGAACTTGGCCTAGAATGAGAGGTGGGCTTTTACTATGGGATCTATGTGGTTTGTGACCCACGTCAGCTCAACTCCCTCCTCACAAATTTGGCCAGTGATCTACCATAGGAGCTCTGTCCTAGCCCTGATATCCTTCCCAATCTCTATGTCCTCATTTTCTTAATATGGTTATCGTACTCCACGGTGGACTAAGGGGTTATATAAATAGGCCCAAACTACACTCATCGTTTCATCTCCTCCGAGATATCCACTCTCTTCCCCCAGATTATCACTAACTGTAGCCTGGGTTGCTTGATAGGCCTTTTATTCTTTGGCAACGCTCGGCGAAGAGTAGCTTGATAAGCCGCATAGAACTCACTGACTATGTAAGGGGCATATTTGCCCAGCTGCTGTGTAGTCCAATGGAGCCCGTGCTCATCCAATCCTGTATCCAAGTCAAGTACGCCTAGCCCCGCTATGCTTAACCTGGACTCCCCGTGAAATTGCTGGATCGGCTTGTCATGCCCCTTATCTTCTAGCCCATGATCGTAGATCTCTTTCATTCCTGCAACACACCATCTGGGGTCAACTGGGCTCTAAGACTGGGCCTCCTCCTGATTAGGCTGAGAAGTGCTCTCGGTCTCTGACTCGGAGCCAGAATGTGTAGGAGTCATCTGAGGTGAACTACTCCCCGAGTCATTTTTCTCCACTTCTTGTACCTCTTCTTCAGATTGGGAGGCACTTTTAACTTCCACAGGTTCCCGAGCTGTGCAAGCCCGAGTTTGAGGAACATTGGCCAAAGGGTCAATCCTGACCCTATGTACTTCAATTGAACCCTCGAACCTCTCAGTCTCGGAAGACTCGTCCATTAGCCTCTGCCTGAATGCTTGGATAGCCCTCTTGTCTTTGGGCGGCATGATATCTGCAACACAACCAACAATCAGTATGAGCATTAACACAATTAACTTACTTAACATGCAACAAAGAACAAAACTAAACAAATGAAAAACAAGAACTGATGCAATTGCAAATGTGCAGGTACGAGCGCAGTTACGGCTCGTAGGATGACCTACAAGTCGTATACTGGCCTCGTAGAACCAGTTGTTCCTTTAAAATTCTTTTTGATCACAGATGCGAGACACATTATGACTCATAGGATGGCCCACAAGTTGTAGCCCTGATCTCGTACCTAGTTTCAGAAACATTTTCAAAACTCAGTTGAGTCTACGAGGCCTTCACTACAAATCATACCAGCTACTACGAGTCATATGTGGGTCTCGTATGAGGAATGTGAAGGAATTACAGGTGACTGATGATTGCTATGGGGGACCACTATGACTCGTATAGGAACTTACGAGTCATAAGAGTGCCTCGTAACTATGCACAGAACTACCTGCAATGCTTACTCATTTCTCACTTAAGGCATAAATTCATCACTAAACCTCAACACATTTAAGCAAAGGGGAGCAAAGCAAAACTAAATGACACATATTCAACTCCAAACTAACATTGGCAATTTAAAATGACCATACACCCATACCATCTAAATTTCAACTCCAATAACCATTCCAATCCCTATGTGAGCTACAATATTGCGACACAAACTAAAAATTTATCGATTTCATATTCATAACCATCCATTCAAAACTCTCAACAAGGCTCAATTCACAACTCAATCATTTTGAAAACCAACAAACCCTAGATTACAAGCTTAGCTCCGCACAGCAATGTATGGCATATTCAAGCATGATCAAACTAAATCTATACTCATGTAGAGAGAAATCTTATCAATAATAATCTGAAAATGAAATCAAAAAGCTTACCAATTGAGTTGAAAAGTGAACTGAAAGAAGGAGAGATGATTTTTGCATCAAAAACCTAGGATTTAGTACCATTTACCAGAATCTCGGTTGAAAATGACGTGGGCTGTTGGGATTTTTGGTCGAAGATGGATTTATAGGATGGGATATGGTTTTTCGTTGAGTTTAGGGTTAGAAAATGGGGGAATTAGGGTCAAAATTATTTTGACCCCCTTTTATAACAAACCGGGTCAGGTTTTAAAATACCTTAAATAGAGGCAACGAGAACCCGACTATGAGTTGTAGGTATTCCTATGGCTCATAGGTCCTAGTCACGTACACGAACCAACAATTAGCAAAAATTCAGAAATCATACCTGGGCACTATGAACCCCTCTTACACTCGTAAGGGATCCTACAAATCGTAACGTTGGCTCGTAGCATATGTGTCAACTTCACATACTCACTGATTCCTTATAGGAAGCATGATTATGAGTCGTAGTGTAGACTACGTCTCGTAGGCCTGCTCATAGGAGGTGCTCCAGGTCCAATTTTTCCAGATCTTCAATTCTTCTAATTTTTACTTGTTCACCAAGTCTCAAAGTACAGTAATCCTCAAGAATATCATAGTTGCATCATTGTCTCTTAGTTTAATACTAACCATTACTACTACTCTAAGGCTCAAACAAACAAATAATTAGCAAAATGCTTGGGTTGCCTCCCAAAAAGTGCCTTATTTAACATCGCGACTCGACTTTATCATCTTCCTTCATCAACAATCATCAAGGGCCTACACCTCGCTCTTGAACTCATCCATATGTTTCATGAATTGGCGAAAATCGAATACAACCTCAGCATCATTCACCCTAAATTGAAGTTAACCCGAATCCATATCTACTAGCGCCTCCCAGTGTCCAGAAAAGGTCTCCCCAAAATAATGGGTACCTCAAATTCAACCTCGCAATCAAAGATTACGAAATCCATGGAAAAAATGAATTTATCAACTTTAACAAGCACATTTAGCAGGATTCCCTGAGGTTTCTTTATGGTTCAATCAGGCATGAGCAACCTCATTCTTGTGGGGTAGGGGTGTCAAGACCAAGCCTTTTGAAAATGGCAAAAGGTATTAGATTGATGCTAGCCCCCAAATCTCACAATGCTCTTGTGAATCCAACATTACCAATAGTGCAAGGGATGCTGAATGCATCGGGATCCTCACGCTTTTGCACTAGGCATTTGGTCATGATTGCACTACATTGTTGGAGCTCTTGTGAGAGCTCTTGGCTCAAAGTGTGTTCCTTTGTTTCCAAATCCTTCATATATTTGGCATATCCGGGCATTTTCTCCAAGGCTTCCAAGAGAGGGATGTTGTCACGGCCGGCCCCACACGTGTAGATATTATCCGCTTTGGGGCGTTACGTATCGCCGTCCCCCTCACAATTTTGTCCCCTTGGGTTTTACCCCAAAAGGCGCCTACACATGTAAGGTTCCAAACTCAACATATAGCCCAGGAACTC
>JAOTQR010126953.1:0-22806 GCA_025774065.1 Solanum ossicruentum
AACTTATATACAACATTACCAGTTATTCTTATAATCTGATAAGGACCAATATATCGTTGACTCAACCTTTCTTTCCTTCCAAATCTCATGACACTTCATGGGTGAAAAATTCAAGTCCACTTAATCATTTACCTCAAACTTCATGTCTCTCCTCCTAACATTTGTATATGATTTTTGGCGACTTTGCGTGTTTTTCAACCTTTCTTGAATGATTTTCAACTTCTCCATATCTTGGTGAACCAAGTCAGGCTCTATCAACCTAGCTTCACCAACCTCAAACCAACTTATTGGTGACCTACATCTCCGCCCATAAAGAGTCTCATATGGGGCCATCTGTATACAAGCTTGAAAACTATTATTATTAGAAAATTCAATCGAGGGTAAGTGATCATCTCAGTTACCTTTCAAGTCTATAACACATTCTCTTAACATGTCCTCAAGAGTATGTATGGTCTACTTTGCCTACTCATCTGTCTTAGGATGGAAGGTTTTACTAAGATTCACCTTCGTGTTAAGCCCATTCTGAAAAGACTTCCAAAACTGTGTTCTGAAATGGGCTCCTAGGTCTGAAATAATAGATAAGGGAACTCCATGCAATATAACAATGTCTGGGATATATAGCCTGGCATAATCCTCTGTGGTGTCAGTTATCTTATCTAGTAGGAAGTAAAATGATTCGGTCATCCTATCTACTATTACCCTGATAGAATCATGATGTCTACGAGACTTTGATAACCCAACTAAGAGATCCATGTTAATCATCTCCTAGTTCTACTCTGGGATGTTCATATTTTGAGCCATACCACAAGGCCTATGATGTTCTATCTTGATTTGTTGGCATTTTAGGCACTTGACACAAACTCGGTAATGTCTCTCTTCATACCACTCCACCAATATATCTCTAATAACTCTTTATACATCTTTGTAGAGCATGAATGAATAGATGCTATGGTATTATGATGCCAATATTCTATCATGAAGGCCATCCATATCGGAAATACACAATCCGCCTTGATACCTTAGCACCCAATCTCCCTCATTTGCAAAAACTAATATTTTTATGCTTCTGAACATCTTCTTTCAGTTAGAGAAGAATGGGATCCTGATTTTGCTTTTTTTCACCTCAACAACTAATCAATACTTAACCTCATTTTGAACAACTACACCTCTCTCATCTGTATCAACAAGTTGGACCACTAAATGTTGAGCATATGCATTTATTTTCCCAATTCTCTCTTCTCATTCTCAATGTGAGGAATGTTCTCCATGGATGACCTGATAAGAGCATCAACAACTATATTAGATTAACTTAGTGATAGAGGATGCTCATATCATAGTCCTTCAACAACTCTAACCATCTCCTCTGTCTCATGTTCAGCTCCTTTTGACTGAATACATATTGCAAGCTTTTGGGGTCAGTAAACACTTCCACATATCCACCACAAAGATAGTGTCTCCAAATTTTGAGAGCAAACACTATAGCAACAACCTCAAGATCATGAGTTGGATAGTTCTTCTCATGAGTCTTAAGGTGTTTTGAGGCATATGTTATTACCTTGGACCTCTGTTTCAATACACACCCTAGGTTGACTCTGGAAGCGTCATAGCACAAAACCATATGTTCCCTTGGGTAGGAAAAAAAAACTAGAGTTGTAGTTAGCTTAGTTCAACTCCTAAAAACTCTTCTCACAAGCCTCTGATCATTGGAATTTAATCTTCTTCTGGGTCAACTTGGTCAAAGGAGCTAATATAGATAAGAAACCTTCTATAAACCGCCGATAATAATCGTCCAAACCCAAGAAACTTCTTATCTCAATTGGAGTTATAGGCCTTAGCCAGTTCTTCACTACCTCAATCTTTTAGGAGTCAACTATAATACCTTCTCCCGATACAATATGACCTAGGAATGCCATATACGCCAACCAAAACTCACATTTGGAAAATTTGGCATACAACTTATGGTTTTTAAGGGTTTGGAGGACAACCCTGACATGATCAACATGTTTTTCCTCACTTCTGGTGTAGATCAAGATGTCATTGATGAATATAATGATGAACCTATCTAGGTACTATTTTAATATTCAACTCATAAGGTCCATGAAAGTTGCAGGAGCATTAGTCAGACCAAAAATTCATAGTGTCCATACTAAGTTCTGAAAGTTGGCTTTGGGATATCTCTTTCTCCAACTTTCAACTGATGATAGTTGGATCTGAGATCTATTTTAGAGAAATAAGTGGCAGCCTGAAGCTGGTCATAGGTCATCAATTCTTGGGATATGTGTTCTTTATGGTGACCTTGTTTAACTAATAATATCTATGCACATTCTAAGGGAACCATCCTCCTTTTGCACGAATAGGATTAAAATTCCCCAAGATGAGACACTTGGTCTAATGAAGCCCTTATTTATAAGATCCTTTAACTGCTCATTTAACTTATTCAACTCTATTGGGGCCATTCTACATGATGGAATTGATATAGGCTGGGTACCTGGAAGGACATCAATCCTGAAGTCTATCTCCCTATCATGAGGGACTCCAAGTAATCGTCAGGAAAAAACTTCAGGGAACTCATTTAGAACTAGAACAAACTAGAGAGATGGTGTCTCATTACCAAAATCTCTAACTCTGACTATGTGATAAATACACTCCTTAGAGATTGATTTCCTAGCCTTAAGGTATGAAATGAAACGGGCTTCATGCATAGCTGAACTACCCCTCCACTGTAAAACTAGCTCACTTGGAAACTAAAACTTGACAAGTCTAATTCTACAATCAATGGAGGCATAATAAGCATGAAGCCAGTCCATGCCCAGAATGGCGTCCAACTGAACTAGATCAAACAAGGTATCGTTATGGTAGACTGATATAGGACAATCTCTACAGACTCTTTGAGTGAGAATGGACTCAACGATAGGAGTAGATACACCGAAGGGCTCAAAATGACGCTTAGGAATGACTTCAAACTTTATAGAAATAGTAAGGAGTCACAAAAGATATAGTAGCACCTGGGTTTAGTAATGCATAAATATCATGAGTAAAGACTTAAGCATACTAGTAACTAATCTAGCGAATTCTCCTGATCCTAGTGGCTGGCCATAGCATACAAATGGTTTGTACCTCTACCTGTCCCAAAATTAGCACCTTTAGGATCCCTTTGACCTATTAGTGTTGATGAAGATGATTGAGTCCTATGGCTTCCATAATTTTGTCTTCCCATCGGGCACTTCTCGAGGAAGTGAACCATCTGTCAACACCTAAAACAACCATTAGTACCAATAAGACATTCTCTGGGATGAGACCTATATACCACACTTTCCATATGATGGGTGGCGAGAAGGTCCTTGAGCTACACTTCCTTGTCAGTGAGTACCCTAAGCTTTAAAATTCTAAGAACTCCTTGTTACTGAATACCCTGAGCTCTGAAATTTTGAGAGCTCTATTCATGTCTGACCTTTGGCACAGGTGAATTAGCAGATGATGGAGCTGGACCAGACGACCCTAACTGAAAAGGTAGGTAGCTCCCATTCCCATGCCCTCTCTCATCTATCTCGTGGATGCATATTTAGTCCTTTTGTTGCGCAACTCCTCCCTATTCTTCAACTTCTCCTGCTCAACTGGCTGCACATAGGTCATCATTCTGGCTATATCCATATCCCTTATTAGCATAACTACTTTGCCCTCCGTATTGGTCATATGAGAGAGTCCAGATACAAACAACCTCATCCTGCTTCTCATATTAGCTACCATATCTAGAGCATAGCAAGAAAGTTAAGTGAACTTAAGGTTGTAATCTTGCACACTCATAGACTCCTACTTCAAGTTCAAAAATTCTTTTACCTTTGTGTCCCTTAGTTCTTACTGAAAGAAACGACCCAAGAAGGCCTCTTTAAACACAACCCAACTCAAAAGTGGTGCACCTTCTCCCCTAGCCTTCTTCAACTAGTCAAACCATAGTCTGGCCATGCCCTTAAGTTGGTAAGCAGCTAACTCCACACATAAAGCATCAATAACATGCATAACCTGGAACACTTTCTGTAGCTCATATGTGAAATTCTTAGGATCTTCACCAATTACTGACCCTCATAAACTCTAGCAGGCTTATTGTCAAGGACTCATGAATGTTTGTGGTGTCTGGGGCATCCTGTCCGCTTGGACCCAATTGACCTCCCTGTGTTGTTAATGTTTAAGATAAAGTGTGAATGGCCTGGTAGAGTTCAACATTAGATATATCAGCCTGTGGTAGCTACTAAGAAGGCATAGCTAGGCCTCTTAGCCCCATAGGAACCTGTGGTTCATCCTGATTTACATTCTACCTACTAGGGCATCCTCTACCACTAGCTTGGGCAGGACTCCCAACTGCACTTCTGGGAGGCATAATCTTAAAACAATGTGTGAATGCACGAGTTAGAAAAGGTTAAACAAAGTTAAACTCCAAAGCCTATAGTAGAATGTCAAAAGAAGGTCAACACTTCCTAATGTCATGTAGCCTCCCTATTATGGATATGGCGTGCCTCACACCAATAATAAGGACTCTATTAGACACAGTTTCAGAGACACCCTCAGACACTTGAACTCTATGTTCTGAAACTAAGTTTGTCACGCCTCGAGTCTATACGCTGGACGTGACCGGCACTTAGAAGTTATTTCTTGTCCCAAGCAAACTGCATGACCTGGACACTTTACTCAACAGAAGACTTAAGCAATAATGATAGGCTAGAATTAAACATAACTACTAAATCAATGTCTGAAATCACAATAAGCAAACCAACTTAGAAGTTAATAGTCTAAAGAAAATGATACTGCAACTCTGTTTGTGTCTGAAATAACATATATTGTAACTTGGGTAGTTTCGTTAACCGAAAACCAACAACCATCACTATGAATATCAAGATAATACAACTTCTTGTCCCTGTTTCCAGAGCCATCCAATATCTTACCAGGGTAAGGGATGAAACTAACACATCGATCCATCTAAATTGGGCCATCTCAGTGGCATATGAAGAGTCATATAATATTGGTACGATCCTATCCTACGATAGCTACACAGTTCATGAGTTCGAGTTATTATTACTTTTACTGTCACAACACAAGCCTAGGGCCTATATGTGACATTGTGAATGGGAACCCAAAGGGACCCCAAATGAGCCTCTTAGCATATCATTTACACATCCTTGGTGGCAGAAGAAATTAAACAACAATAAGAGAATATAATTAAGGATAAAGGGACTAAGGGAAATCTTTCCTAGCATAAATCATCAAGGGAGTCAAAGCTCAAAGCATAAATACATAACTTATCCAACAACACCTCTAAAATAGATTGGGCAAGGGCCAAGACAACTTTTTGGGCTCACCCTCATAGTCACAAGCATCTAAACAAAAAAAGAGTCTTTACATAACATTGGATGAATAGCTATTATCCTCAAAGTTAAGATTCACCAAGCCTGCTTCAACAGATAGTACTAGCCACGTGGAGTAGGAGGATGATCAAGTGGAGCTCTGTTTCCTACATGGTAACATCAAATAGGCATAGAGTATGCGTTAGAACGTTTGAATGTACTAAGTATGTAGGATGCAATGCCACAAGGGATAGGCAACATAGTCAAAATGCATATACATAGGCAATAGGAAATACTATAACAATATGTCATGCATGACCAATGTTCAAAGTAAAACATGGTTTTATAGAACATAGTACATTTGTAGAAAGAGACCATCATCATAGACCAAGCATCTAATACTTGGAATCCAAGGACTAGCACCCCTTTGGAAGGTGATTGAGGTATCAACCCTTCAATTGGTAGTACGGTCCTTGCATCACCCGATAAGGTGGTCAGGGTATACAACCCTCAACATGGTAGTATGAGCCTAGTACCCCCCCGACAAGGTGGTCAAGGTATATACCCTTGAAAGTGGTAGTACAGGCCTAGCACCCCCCGACAAGGTGGTCAAGGTATATACTCCTCAATGTGGTAGTACGAGCCTAGCACTCCCCGACAAGATGGTCAAGGTATATACCCCTCAACGTGGTAGTACGGGCCTAGCACGCCCCCACAAGGTGGTTGAGCCATGTAGCCCCTCAACAAGGTGTGGTCACTTACAATACTATAGATACTTTTCATGAAACCAAAACATACGTACATTCCTTTCATCATCATAAAGCCACTTAACTCATAAGTCATGCAATAGACCTTCAATAACTCAAAAACCCTTAACCGAACATTTTATGAAACACTTGGGGGGAATGTAAGGCTAGCTAAAAAAAATACAATTCAAGAGTGAAATCATGTGAAAAAACTTAATGTAAATCAGCCCACCAACATTTAGTAACACCCTCGTACAAGATACATTACAACCCTTCATCAAATCTCATCATAGAACAGAGATTCATAGCTCAAAACATGCTTAAATAGTCCATATTTCATGAAAACACCAACATAGTTTATAATCAAATGCATAGTAAGAATACCCATATGTAAATCAACTTAAAAATATGTAATTTGTATAAAAAGGAAGGTTAGGCACCATGGGTGGAAGGACCCAATTGTTGAAACCCACATACCTCAACTTTGGAGATTCCCTTAAAGAAGATTGGAATGAGAACTTGAAGCTTGAGATTGAATTCCTTAAGATCCGAAATGGACACTTGAATTTGAATGAAATATTTGGCTAAGTATTAGAGAGAGATTTGGGGAATGTCTTGTATGATATGAGGTTGAAAAATGACTAAGTATAGGTGCTTTACGGATGGGAAGGCTTAGGCACAAGGCTCAAAGACTTGGACAAAAGTAAGAACAACTGGTGAAAAAATATACAGGTCCACGCCCTGGCCGCATCGTGCCAAGGGTGCGGATTGATTCTATTTTTTGTAATTTTTAGAAAATGAAATTTTGATAAGGTTGCTATAAAATTGGGGTTAGACCTATTTTCCACTCAATTATTCCTTGGATAATGAATATGAAGTCGTATTTTCAATATCACGCACGGATTTTGAGATATATGGAAATTATAATAATGGGCATTTTCGAGGCATATTTTCAGGCACTTTTTGGGGCATTTCAATATCTCCCCCTTGGGAACATTTTTCTCCGCATGTCAAAGAAACATATATGAGAGAAATAATCAAGATGAGTTCAGCCCAACACATGAATGCAACAATGCACTTAAACATCATTTCAAAATCTCAATATAAGTGTAAAAATCACCATGAACTTGTCAAGATAAACATGAATGCATGTAATGAAATAAGGGCCGAAACATAAGACTTGAAATCATATAGCAAACTTGAATTAGTACCTTAGTCTTAAGTAGAATGGAAGAGATAGGCATATCACTTTTGTATGTCTGTCTAGGCTTCCTATTTAGCACTCTCAACTTGTTGGTTTCTCCAAAGGACCTTGATGGAAGCAACATCCTTGTTCCTCAACCACTTCACTTGTCTATCCTTAAGTACCACTGAAACCTCTTCATAAGTCAAATTGTCATCAACAAAACCCACAACATCAAGAGGCAGAATGGCAGTTGGGTCACCCACACACTTCCTCAACATAGACACATGAAAGATCGGATGAACCATATTCATATCATTGAGCAACTCCAACTCATAGGCCACCTCACCAATCCTCCTCAACACTCTTTAAGGACCAACAAATCTTGGACTCAATTTATCCTTTTTACTAAAACCAACCACACTTTCATGGGTGAGATCTTCAAATTGACCCAATCACTAACCTTAAATTCAATATCCATTCTCCTCACATCGGCATAGGACTTTTGACAACTTTGGGTTATTTTCAATCTTTCTTTTATCAACCTTACCCTCCCCATGGCCTCCATAATTAGATCTGGACCCAAAAAAGTCATCTCCCCTACCTCACCCATCCAACCGGGGACCTACAACATCTTCCATAAAGAGCCTCAAAAGGAGTCATACCAATGTTAGAATGATAGCTATTGTTGTAAGAAAACTCAACATGTGGAAGATGATCATCCCAACTACCCGTAAACTCTAATACACAAGATCTAAACATATCCTCAAGAGTTTGGATAGTTCTTTTGGCTTGGCCATCCGTTTGAGAATGAAAGGTCGTACTGAGCTTTACCTTGGTACCAAGACCTCTTTGGAAGGACCTCCAAAGGTGAGAAGTGAATTGAGCACCACGATACAATATGATAGACAAGGGCACCCCATGCAATCTAACTAATTCATGAATGTAAAACTTAGCACAATCTTCGGCACCATAAATAGTGTTAACCAATAAGAAATGAGCCGACTTTGTTATCCTATCAACCATAACCCAAATGGAGTCAAAATGCTTTCTAATCTTAGGCAACCCAACAACAAAGTCCATGTTAATTTCCTCCCACTTCCATGTAAGAATCTCTATATCTTGGGCTAGGTCACCCTTCATTTGATGTTCGGTTTGACTTGTTGGCAATTATGGAAACCAGATACAAACTTAGTAATATCTCTCTTTACACCACCCCACCAAAACACTTCTCTTAAATCTCTATACATTTTCGTAGAACTGGGGTGAATAAAGTAGGAAGAATTATGAGCCTCATCTAAAATCTTCTTCCTCAAATCACCAACACAAGGCACACACAATCTACCTTGGTATCTAAGGGCACCATCTCCCGCTTGGGAGAAAACCTCCACCTTACCATCTCTCACCAAGGTATTCAACTCTACCATGGCGGGGTCAAGGTCTTGCTTTGCCTACACCTCCTCAATAAATGATGAATTTAAGCCATCAACAACCACAATACCACTATTATCAACCTCCTCCAACCTAACTCCCTTTAAATCCAATGGATGAACCTCTCCAGCCACCTCCTAGGCTACCCATAGACACCCTACTGAAAGCATCGGCCAAAATGTTAACCTTACCGGGATGATAATGCACACTCATATCATAATCCTTAAGGAGCTCTAACCACTTTCTTTATCTCAAGTCAAGATCTTTTTGAGTGAACATATATTGGAGACTCTTATGATCGGTGAACACATCGACACACACCCCATACGAATAATGATGCCAAATTTTCAAAGCAAATACCATGGCAGCCAACTCAAGATCATGGGTAGGATAATTATTTTTATGCACCTTAAGTTGTCTAGAAGCATAAGCTATCACTTTACCATTATGAATGAAAACACAACCCAAACCAATTCGTGAGGCATCACAATACACAATAAACCCTTCCAACCTTTTCTAGTAGAGACAAGATAGGAGCGGACACAAGCTTATCTTAAAGTTTGGAAAATCTTTTCACCCTTATCGGTCCACAAATTTATCCTTCTTTTGAGTCAACTTAATCATAGAAGTAAGAAATAGAAGAGAACTCATTCATAAACCTCCGGTAATAACCCGCTAAGCCCAAGAAGCTTCTAATATCCAATGTAGTCAAAGTTCTAGGCCAATTTTTAATCACTTCCGTCCACTTGCGATCCACCTTAATACCATCCCCCGAAACCACATGACATAGGAAGGAGACTTCTTTCAACCAAAACTTGCATTTCTCATATTTGGCATTCAACTTCTCCTCCCTCAAGATTTGTAACACCACCCTCAAGTGATTTACATGCTCCTTCTCACTGGAAATAAATCAAGATATCATAAATAAATACCACCACAAACAAATCAAGGTAGGGTTTGAAGACCCTATTCATAAGATTCATGAAGGTAGTTGGTGCATTGGTCAACCCAAAAGACATAACTACGAATACACAGAACCCATACCTAGTCTGAAAGGCCGTCTTGGGAATGTCACACTCCCTCACCTTCACTTGGTGATACCCGAACCAAAGTTCAATCTTAGAGAAGTGACTAACTCATTGAAGTTGGTCAAAATAATCATCAATTCTTGGTAAAGGGTATTTATTCTTGATGGTGACTATATTAAGTTGTCAATAATCAATACACATTCTAAGAGAACCATCCTTCTTCTTCACAAAAAACACTGGTGGACCCCAAGGTGATTGGCTAGGCCTAATAAAACCCTTCTCCAACGAATCCTTCAATTGCTCTTCCAACTCCGTCGGGCACCACTTTGTTGACCTCATTCCTGAGGAATCGCATATGCACCCTATCCTTGAGGACAACCATCTCTAACCTTGTTCTAATTACGAGGACAATCAACTTTCTTGTGACCTACTTTTCCACAACTATAGCAAGCATTAGTGTCTAAAAAATATGGGCCATCATGGCCTCTACCATATCTTGGGTGCATAACATTAGGCACCACACCACCACCTCCTTAGGGACTTGGGTTGTCATTAGCAAACCTTCTATTAGGAGCATTTGAAAATCCTTGGCATTGATCAAATCAGTCACCCTTGGGACTTTGGAGCCTTCCTTCAAAACGGGCCTTCTTGGCCTTATTATCCATTCTCTTTCTCAACTTTTCCCCCTCTAATTGTTCGGTATAAGTCATAAGGTGGGACAAGTCCATATCATCTATGAATATAGCAGCAAGACACTTCTTATTCACCAAATCGGATACACTTATCACAAACTTGTTCATTCTAGACCTTGGCTCGTCCTCCAATTGTGGAGCATATTTCAAGAGTTAGTTGAACTTGAGGGAATACTCCCTAAAACTCATGGATCCTTGCTCCAAATTCATGAACTCCATCATTTTGGCCTCCTTAGCTCAAGAGGGAAGAATCAGTTGAGAAATATCATCCTAAACTCCTCCCAAAGGATCACACTATTATTCCCTTTCTCCTTCTTCCATTGATTAAACCATATTTGGGCCACACCCTTGAGTTGGTAAGTCGTCAACTCCGCTTTCTCTTCTGATCTAACACCCATGATAGACAACACTTTGTATACCTCATCAATAAATTCTTGAGGCTCTTAATCCCCTTTAGACCCATGGAACCCGGTGGGTTCATCCTCATGAAACTTCTTACCCTAGATGCTGGAGTAGGAGCATAAGGGGCTTGGGCCCCTTGGTTGATTTGATTATTCATAGCTTGAGCTAGCATGCCAATAGAATCTCGGAACTCTTAATGAGCCAGTTATTCTTCGGGTGTATGAGCTTTTCTTCCTCTTGGGATAGGCATGATCTAGTATAGAAAAGAATATTCGCTACGAGAAATCCTTACCTTAACTTCTATAGAATGAACAGGATCAAGAAGAAGGGAAACATTTCCTAAAATGCCTCATAGCCTCTTACTCATAGTCGTGGTGCACAACATAACCATGAATAAGACTCTAATCGACGCGGTGTGTTGGATGTCGAGGACCATTGACAACCTAGTGCCCTAATACCAATTTTGTCATGACCCAAGCCTAGGGCTTAGAGATGACATGGCGAATGGGAACCCAAAGGGAACCCAAATGAGCCTCTTAGCATATCATTTATACATCCTTGGTCGCGGAAGCAATTAAACAACAATAATAGAATATAAGTAAGGACAAAGGGACTAAGGAAAATATTTCATAGCATAAATCATCAGGGAAATCAAAGTTCAAAGCATAAATACATAACTTGTCCAACAACACCTCTAACATAGATTGGACGGGGGCCAAGACAACTTTTCGGACTCACCTTCATAGTCACAAGCATCTAAACAAAGAAAAGAGTCTTTACATAACATAGGATCAATAGCTATTGTCCTCTAAGTTGAGTACTCACCAAGCTTGCTTTAAGAGATAGTACTAGCCACATGGAGGAGGAGGAAGATCAAGTGGAGCTCCACTTCCTACATGGTAACATCATGTAGGCATAGAGTATGTGTTAGTACATTTGAATGTACTAAGTATGTAGGAGCAATGCCACAAGTGATAAACAACATAGTAAAAATGCATATACATAGGTAATAGGAAGTACTATAACAACCTGGAATACATGATCAATTCTCAAAGTAAAACATGGTTGTATATAACAAAGTACATGTATAGGAAGGGAGCATCATCATAGACCAAGCATCTAATACTTGGAATCCAGGGCCTAGTACCCCCTTGGAAGGTGATTAAGGTATCTACCCCTTAATTGGTAGTACGGGCCTAGAACCACCACCCCCACCCCCGACAAGGTGGTCAAGGAATATACCCCTCAATATGGTCGTACGGGCCTAGCACCCCCGATAAGGTGGTAAGGCATATACCCCATTAACGTGGTAGTACAGGCCTAGCACTGCCTGACAAGCTAGTCAAGGTATATATCTCTAAACGTGGTAGTACGAGCCTAACACCCCCCCCCCTCGACAAGTTGGTCAAGGTATATGCCCCTCAATATGGTTATATGGGCCTAGCACGCCCCTGACATGGTGATTAAGGCATAGGACCCCTTAAACAACGTGTGGTCACTTGCAACACTATAGATATGCTTCATGAAATCAACACATATGTACATTCCTTTCATCATCATAAAGCCACTTAACTCATAAGCCATGCAGTAGACCTTCAATAACTCAAAAACCCTTAACCGGACATTTTATCAAACATTTGGCTAGTGTGTAATGCTAGCTCAAAATCAAGCAATTCAAGAGTGAAATCATGTGAGATAACTTAATATAAACCAACCCACCAACACTTAGTAACACCCTCATAGAAAATACATTAAAATTGTTCATCAAATCTCATCATAGAACATAGATTCATAGCTCAAAACATACTTAAATAGTCCATATTTCATGAAAACCCCAACATAGTTTATAATCAAATTCATAGTACGAATACCTATAAGTAAATCAACTTGAAAATATGTATTTTGTATAAAAAGGAAGGTTACGTACCATGGGTGAAAAGACCCAATGGTAAACCCACATACCTAAACTTTGGAGATTCCCTTGAAGAAGATTGGAATAAGAACTTGAATCTTGAGTGAATTCCTTAAGATCTGGAATGAGTTTGGGACACTTGAATTTGAGTGAAATATTTGGCTAAGTATTGGAGAGGGTTTTTGGGAATGTCTTGTATAATATGGGGTTGAAAAATGACTAAGTATAGGTGTTTTTAAGCATGGGAAGGCTTAGGACCAAGGCCTCAAAGCCTTGGACCGAAGTAAGAAAAATTGGCAAAAAATTATAAAGGTCCACGCCCTGGTCACGTCGCGCTAGCGGCATGGATCGATTTTGTTTTTTGTAATTTTTTGAAAATGAAATTTTGATGCGGTTGCTCTAAAATAGAGGTTAGACCCATTTCCCAGTGAATTTTCCCCTTGATCACGAATATAAAGTCGAACTTTTGATATCACGCACAAATTTTGAGATATATAAAAATTATAATTATGGGTATTTCTTAGGCACATTTTTGGGCACTTTTTGAGGCATTTCACTTAACCATATTAGTGCTCAATTTTACTCCCAAAAATATTATTTATATGCTTATAGCTGTAATAGTATTATTACTAAAAATACTTCTTTAATCTCTTGTGGCTTAGCCCATCTTTAACTTTTCTCAACTTACTACTTATTCAGGAATATGAACTTCATTTAGGAATGTATAGAACTCATGTCTTTTTCTCAACTCAGTTTCAAGATAAAATTTAAAATATATTTTTAGTCTCAATTCAAACAAGGTATAACATATATAATTTTCAAACTTCTTTAGGGTTCTTGTATCTGCGTGATTACTTCATAACTTTAAAGAAATCTACTCAATAAATTTAATCCATAAAAGCAAAATAAAATAATTAACATGATATAATTGAGAGAATTCTAGGATTTTCCACAAAATCATCAGGATAACTTAGGCTTGACTTTTAACTAAATTTCTTGGGAAAAACATGAGTAAGACATGGGAATAAGGTTTTTGGTAGCCTTACATAACTGGGAAAGAATTTTCTTTTAGAATGTGAGAGGTTTTCTCAAGCCCTAGCTATTCTCCTTTTCTTTCTAATCGCTTTTCTTTGAATAATATAGAGAAAGTGAAAAAGAATGGCATAGGTTATTGATTTTAGGGAGAAAATGACCTCAAAATGACGTACTTTAATCTAGAATGGGTGGAAAAAGACTAGAATGCCCTTTCTTTTGAAACTAAATGTCAATTATCGTGATGGAGCAAGTTCAAGATGTGAACTTGTTACATTTTAGTTCATTTGCTTGCGGAAAACTTAAAACAAGTTCAGAAATTATTTTTCTATAAAATAACAAATAAATTGCATTCATAAATCCGTTTTATGTATGTTTATATAAATCGCACTTGTCCAGTGCATTGTATGAATAAGACACGAAAATGAACTATGACGGAGCAGGTCTACAACTCGGACCTGCCGCGTAACTTTTTGGTTTTTCGATTTTGTTCTGAAAAGTCATTTTTTGATCCGGTTGACATAAAATTCAATTGAGACAACTTTCCCACACAATTTTTCATCATGATCGATATTTCGGCCTCGAATTGCCAAAAGAGCTTGGGGTAATGTGTTATTCGAACAATATTTTTTCTAAAGGTATTTTGATAATTTTTCAAGGTGTAACAATACATGACTACGAGTATCAATATAGTCTCAAGTGATGATTCATTATTAATATTTAATATTTATGAAGTGATAAAGTAGTAAAGTGTAATACTTTTAGTGGATTATCAATTTACCCAATAACCCAATACTAAAAATGAAAGTCGAACCGACAATTCAATATTGTTTTGTAAAACTACTAAAAAATCGTTTATCTAATAACCCAATAATAACAAATCAATAATATTTTTTGGGGTTCGGTTTATCGGTCAGTTCAATTTTGGCATACTCCTATTTAGCTGGGTGAATACTGTATTCTTTGAGTTAGATTATTTTATTAATCCATACCGTTGTATGGGTAACATATGTTTGTGTTTCCTTGTCCTTGTGAAGTTTGAACAAGCAAGATCGAGTTGTAAATATAAATTCATAAAATCTTTCTGTCATACACCGAGAGGGTACCCTAGACGTGGTCGACACTTAGAGACTATTATTAGTCCCCAAGTGAACCACATTGCCTCATCATATCCATTCATTCATTATATACATAACTCAGAAAACTCATTAGAAAACTAAAGATAAGAGTGAAAAATCTAATCCCAAAACAATGTAAATAAAATAGGCTAGTATGAAAGAAGCTAGCTCAACAAGTCTCAACATCAATACTAAACTCTAGTCTATGAAGCCTCTATTACTATCAAGTAGTTCCAATGACAGACCTATGGCTACCTCAAAATAAAATAAAGCTAACTCAAAGTCTACCTCTAATGAGCAAGATGAAAACAAACGCAATGATCCTCCGAACTAAAGGAGGCGCACCAACTCAGCTGAAATGCTCATATCCTCAATGGTGCGTCTTTTGATGATCTCTAGTACTTGTCTCTGCATAATAAAATGATGCAGTCTAAAAGGGGACATCAGTAGTGGAATGTACTGGCATGTAAAATAACTGAATGAAACAGAAACAGGTAGAATAATATAGAAATAGCATCAACTCAACAATAATACTCAATCAGAATGTCAAATGTCTATCTAAAGCAAGAATAAAGAGTATAAAAGTGACCCATCAACTAATCAAACCTCATCAATCAACTCAACTCACCTCAATTGAACTCAACTCAACTCAATGATCTCAACTCAATGATCTCAACTCAACTCGACTCAGAGCACTCAAGGTAGGAACTTTCTGGGAGTTTCTCTTATCCAATAACAATCACTTATGAGCCAGTGATTGTAAAACAATTCCGTTGATATTGCCACAATCATTTCGTACTTTCCAGGTAAGGAATGGATATGATCCACAAGGGATCTAACCTCTACAGTCCTCTATTATTTCATAGACTTTTTCTCAAGTAGGGACAATGTGATGTAATGGTTCAATTCTCATCCTACGCACATCGATGAGTTAATGAGTGCAAGTGGGACTCACTCTTATGCATTTTGGTGCTCGATACTATTCCCAAGACTCAATGCTCATAAGACTCTTCCTCATCTCAACTTAGCCACATGGAGGCACTTATCAACTCAATCAGCCTCATAGAGATTCTCATTAACTCATTAACTTAACTATAAAGTCCTCTATAGTTTCCAGAGACTTTAACTTATCTCAGTTAACTCAATTCTCATTTAGAACTCAAGAACTCATATCATCATTTTAGAAAAAGTCATTTAGACAGAACTCAATTATGAAGACTGATAGGGCTCATTAATCTCAAATAACTCAACCTCATACTCACATGAAGATTACCATTGACATACTCAAGTCAAGGCTCTAAACTCCATACCTAGGTTTATTCATCCATGCTTTTAGAAATCAACATATGGGGTTTATACAATATCTCATGAAAAGTATTCAATTCAAGAAAACAAGTTTATGATGGTCTTCAACATATGAAAATACATGTAATAGATATAATTCTCAAGAAAGTAATCGAGAAACTGTATACATGGACTCATGGACTCTCAACTCCCCTATTATCATCTGTGAGGCACATGGGAGAATAATCTCATGCTTTAGTTTAGCCTTACATACCTGGTGTAAAGCTATTGATGATGAATCCTCAAGAACTCTCCACAAACTCCCTCATTTTATGCTCCTCCTCTCTTTTCTTTAACCCTAATCTTTTTTAAGAACTTACAAAGGACTTAGAATGGTGTTTAAAAACTTTTTTACACTCAAAATGGTCAATTTAAATCGTGTTTTGAGTTTAAAAGGGGTTGAGAAAGGTCTAGAATGCCTCTCACGAAATCTAGAAAAAAAGTTCCACCTCTTGATATGAGGTCATCAATGCGGACCCTGTCTTTTGGGTTATTTTCACCAAAAATTCTCCAAACGAGTTTTCTAATCCTATAAAAAAATTTTGGGACAAAATAAAGTGTTGGGCCATGGTAGGTACGCATCGCACCCCTCCGTGCACCCTTACTTGCTTTCATTTTTGCATCGAAAAATTATATTTTGATTCAATTCCTCTAAAAAATCAATCGAAACCACTTCCCCACTCAATTTTTCATGTAGATCGCATATCTGGCCTCGAATTTGCCATTGGGTCATGGGAAGATGCATTATGTGCACATCTCTCCTCTAAGAGTATTTTGGTACTTTTATGGGGCATTACATCATCTCCCCCTATAGAATCATGCGTCCTCGAATGATGAGTAAAGGTGGACATCAAGACACCAGTAGACTTGAGACTCATCTCAATACTCATTAAACAACTCAAACTCTCGACTCTCAACCTCAACAAATGCTACTCAGTCTTAAGAATAGACACATCAACTCAAGAATAGAAACACCATTTTAGTTAAGGGTAAGAACATTACCTTCAACATTCTTCTCAGTAGGCACAAATAGATGCAAATATTTAGCTCTCATCTCTTCCTCAGCTTCCCACGTGGCTTCCTCAATAAATTGATTTCTCCACGAGACTTTGACTGAAGCGATCTCTTTGGTTCTCAACTTGCGAACCTAAACATCAATGATTTGGACCAGAATCTCTTCATAGGATAGACTATCCTTTACCCCAATATTCTCAACAGGAATCACCAAGGCAGGATCTTCTAAGTATTTCTTCAACATCGAGACATAGAACACTAGATGAATTGTATCTAACTCGGAAGGCAACTCTAACTCATAAGCAACCTTCCCAATCCTCTTCACAACCTAATAGGGACCAATATAGTAGGTACTCAAGTTCCCTTCTTCCCAAATCTCATGACACCCTTCATAGGTGACATTTTTTAGTACACCTAATCATTTACCTCAAACTCTAAGTCTCTTCTCCTCATGTCGATGTAAGATTTTTGGCGACTTTATGCAGTCTTCAACCTCTCTTTAATGACTTTTACCTTCTCCATTGATTGATGGACAAGATCAGGTCCAATCAACTCAGCTTCTCCAACCTCAAACTACTCGATTGGTGATCTACATCTGTTCCCATACAAAGCTTCATATGGAGCCATTTGGATGTTTCCATGATAACTATTGTTATATGTAAATTCAATCAATAGTAAGTGATTATCCTAACTTCCTTTAAAGTCAAGGACACAAGCTCTGCCTGGCCATCTATCTATGGATGAAAGGTTGTACTCAAATTCACTTTACTACCCAATCCCTTCTGGAAATATATCAAAAGTTGGGAGGTGAATTGAGCTCCTCTATTTGAGATGATGGACAAGGGAACTCCCTGCAATCTTACAATCTCCTGGGTGTACAACTTAGCATACTCCTTTGCAGTGGTAGTTGTGTTAACTGCTAAGAAATGAGTCAATTTGGTCATCCTGTCCATGATCACCCATATTAAATCATGTTGCTTTTTAGACCTCGATAGACCAGTGATGAAGTCCATGTTGATCATCCCCCACTTCTAGTCAGGAATCTCAAAGTTTTGTGTCTATCCATATGGCCTTTGATGCTCAACCTTAACTTGATGGCAATTTAGGCACTTGGAAACAAACTCAGTAATACCCCTCTTCATTCCACTCCATCAATAGTCTTCCCTCAAGTCATGGTACATTTTGGTAGAGCTAGGATGAGTGGAATATCTAGAGCTATGGGCTTCAGCCGTGATCCTATCTTGGATAGCATCAACATCTGGAACACGCAATCTACTGTAGTACCTTAACACTCTATCTCCCCCTTTGGAAAAGACCATCACTTTATACTTGTGGACAACCTCCTTTAATTGAAGTTTGACAGGATCTCGGTCTTGTTTTTCTTTCACCTCCGCCACTAATTATGAACAGACCCATTCTAAATGTTGACTCCTCCCTCATCATTCTTCTCAAGTTAAACTCTCCATCGAGCTAATCGATGCACTTCTTTAGCTAGCTCCTTGTTTCCTTACTTAACATAGGATATGCTACTCATTGACAACCTACTAAAAGCATCAACAATAATGTTAGCTTTACCTGGGTGGTAAAGAATGCTCATGTCATAATCCTTGAGCAATTCCAACCATCTCCTCTATCGCAGGTTGAGCTCCTTCTGGCTGAAGACATACTGCAAGCTCTTGTGGTCAGTGAACACATACCCATGTACTCCATACAAGTAGTGGTGCCCGATTCTAAGTGCAAACACCACCGCTACCAACTCGAGATCATAGGTCAGATAGTTCCTCTCATGAACCTTAAGTTGTCTGGAGGCATAGGCTATCACTTTCCCTCTCTGCATCAGCATACAAGCCAATCCAACTCTTGATGCATCACAATAGATCACAAAGTCGTCTATCCCATTAGGCAAGGTTGGAATAGGTGTAGTAGTCAGTCTCGTCTTCAACTCTTGGAAACTTTTCTCATATTCAACGAACCACTGAAACTTGACCTTTTCTTGAGTCAATTTAGTCAATGGTGCGTATAAGGAAGAAAATCCAACAACAAATTTGTGGTAGTAGCCTGTCAACCCTAAGAAACTCCTTATGTCAATTGGAGATGTCGATTTGGGCCAAGTCTTTACCGCTTCAATCTTAAGGTCGGTCTGGGCCAATTCTTAGCCGCTTCAATCTTTTGGTCATCTACTTGAATACAATCACCAGAAACAATGTGGCCTAGAAAGCCATTGACTTAAGCCATAACTCATATTTAGAGAATTTCGCATATAACTCCTGGTCCTTGAGGGTTTAAAGGACAACTTTGAGGTGATGCATACTCCTCCTCATCTCTCGAATACACCAAAATATCATCAATGAATATGATCACATACATATCAAGATATTGTCTGAACACCCTATTCATCAAGCCCATGAAGGTTGTACGTGCATTTGACAACCCAAAGGACATGATCAAGAACTCAAAATTGTCATATCTAGTCTTCAAAGATGTCTCTGGAATATAACACTCCCTCACTTTCAACTGATAGTAGCTAGATTTGAGGTTTATCTTTGAGAAACAAGAGGCACGCTGAAATTGGTCAAACAGATCATCTATTCTTGGGAGAAGATACTTATTCTTTATTGTGACCTTGTTCACTTGCCTATAGTCTATAAGCATTCTGAGAGACACATCTTTCTTTTGCATTAATAGGACAAGGGCACCCCAAGGAGAAACACTCGGCCTTATAAAGCCCTTCTATAGCAGATCTCTCAATTGCTTTTCCAACTCTTTCAACTCAGTGGGAGCCATAACATCATCCGACTTAACTCACACGAGGTGATAGATACAATTTTTAGAAATTAGCTTTCTGGCTCTAAGGTATGAGATAAACTTTCCTTAGGTGCAACAGAATCACCCCTCTACTTTAGTGATGGTTCATTCGGGAATTGAAACTTAATGCTTCGGGCTCTACAATCAATGGAGGCATAACAGGCATGAAGCCAATCTATGCCAAGGATTACATCAAAATCAGTCATCTCTAACTCAACCAAATTAATAAGAGTATCCTTATGATAGATGGGCACTACACAAGCTCTATAGATTCTCTTAGATCGAATAGAATCACCTACTGGAGTAGAAACATCAAAGGGTTCAAGAAGACTCTCAGGGGTTTGGTCAAATCTACTAGCCACATAAGGAGTTACAAATGACAATGTGGTACCAAGATCCATTAAAATATAACAATCAAGAGTAAAGACTCAAATCATACCTATCGCAATATCTGAGAGTTCTTCTGATCCTAGCGACTACCCATGGCATACAAATGGTTTGTGGCTCCTCTTGCGCCTGACATAGTACCTTTTTGGATTCCTCTAGCTAACTGGGATGGTGCAGAAGATTGATCCTAACCATCCTGCTTTGGACACTCTCTCTAGTAGTTACCCACTTGACCGAGCCAGAAGCATGCATCACTCCTCTTACGACATTTGACCAAGTGTAATCAGCCACACTTATCACATGATGGCTTACCCCATGAACCTTGAGCCGCACTAGCCTGTGACTGAGATCCATGGGCTCCAATATTGTGAGACCTTTGATTATTCCTAGTTCTGGGTACAGGTGCACTAGCAAATGATGGTGCTGGCCCTAATTGGAATCTGTTACCATTCCCTCTCTTTCGAACCTCATGGATGGATGTCTTAGCCTTCTTACTTCTAAACTCTTCTCTGTCATGTCGTCTTTCCTCCTCAGCTTGTTGTACATAAGTCATCAATCTCCCGATGTCCATATCAATCACAAGCATCGCTCCCTCCTATCTCTCTTTGGCCCTCTGTTTAGCCCATCAATATATATCCCCATTCTCCCCCTCATGTCAACAGCTATATTCAGAGCATAGAGAAATAGTTGAGTGAACTTAATCCCATACTCTTGCATAGTCATAGAGCTCTGTTTCAGATTCAAGAACTCTCTTACCTTTGCCTCCCTTCATTCTCTTGGAAAGAAGCTCCCCAAAACCAGTTCAACTTTGTCAGGATCAGTCATATGCATTACCTAGAACACCTTCTGAAGCTCCTCCACATAGTTCTCAGGATCCTCAGTAGATGCAGACCCTGTGAACTTAGGCAGATTCATCCTCAAGAATTCCTGGACTTTAGATGTGTCCTGTGCATCCTATCAACCCGCTCCTTGCCTCACAGGAGGTGCTATGATAGCCTGCGCCAGAGTTTGAATAGCCTAGCAAAGCTCAGCATTGGAAATCTCAGCTTGTGGGGGCTACTCAAAAAGGACAGCTGGGTCCATAGGTTCCTCATTCCTTGAGGCTCGGGTGGGTTAACATTCTTCCTGACGAGACATCCTCTACCTCTAACGGCTCTTCTGGTAGGCATGATCATGGCCCTACAACGCATAGAGCATGAATTAGAAGAGAACTTTTCATAGAGTGTTACTTTATAGAATATGAAAGAAGTGAAACAACTCCAAATGTCCTATAGCATCCTATTATGGATGTGGAGCTTTTCACATCAATAATAAGGACTCTACAAGACATGGCATCATAGACTCTTTAGGACACTTGAACACTATGCTCTGATACCAAGTTTGTCACGCCCCGGGAGGGTACCCTAGATGTGGCCAGCACTTAGAGACTATTGCTAGTCCCTAGGCGAACCACTTGGCCTCATCACATCTATATATATATATTGACACCCAATTTTTACCCTCCACTGTGTCAAATTAACCTTTGAGTTTTATTTCATTTCAACGATTTTTAAAACAATTATTTTCAAAAAATAAAAATTAAAATGGGTGCGTGGGGGCACGCGCCCCAATCCTGCTTCTTCTTTCCATTTTCTTTCCCATTTCTTCATAAAACCAGAAGCCCTAGCCGCTAACAACCAAACCCAGCGACCACGTGCACCCATCGATTCTTTGTCGAAGCTGACACCGCACAACATTCTGGTCCTCTTCATGCGTGTACACTCTCCAACGTTCATCCGCAATTGCACCAACAACCCCAACAAATTCGGCAAATGGATTGTCCAAATCCCTCAATCAGCAGGGGTTTTCAATCCGTTGAGGATTTTGCAAAAATCCCAAAGATTTCTTGCCTAAAGAGGGGATTTTGAATTTGGAATTCAAAATCCAACCCCAAAAATTCCTCGATTCGCCCTAATTTTGGGGAGCTATATAACCTCTTCTCCTTCGTGTTCTCAGGGGATTGGGAAGGAACTTCAGAAAACCCTAGCGAAAATCAATCGACTTCCATAGCTATTCTGGCCTGGCAGCATTCAATTATAGTTCATTTTTTCTTCAAATCATTGCCAACGACTGGGAAGTGTTGAGTGTCTTGAAATTGAGGATTCTCAGCCTTATGTCGATAGACAAATTGACTTGTAGTGGTAAGTTCATCTTCAATCAAACTCATCGTTCCAGTTTGCTGCTCCGATAAAGGTAATATCCGTATCTCGCTTTACTTTCGAGCTTTGTATATCTTGAACAAATGTGATGAGTGAAATTATATCAAAGTGTTATGTTTACGATTGGGTTTGCTCTGTGATGAGTTATTCGAGTTGATACGTGTTGAGTTGACTTTGT
>JAOTQR010126984.1:0-22799 GCA_025774065.1 Solanum ossicruentum
TCTGGAGTATTGTGTGACAAAAAGATATCTCCCAAACTTAAGGGTCAGCTATACAGAGTGGTGGTTAGACCAGCACTGTTGTATGGTGCGGAGTGCTGGCCGATTAAAAATATTCATGTTCAGAAGATGCAAGTCGCTGAGATGAGGATGTTGAGATGGATGTGCGGGCACACCAGAAGGGACAAGATTAGGAATGAGGATATTCGTGATAAACTGGAGGTGGCCTCGGTGGAGGAAAAGATGAGGGAGGCGAGACTGCGCTGGTTCGGGCATGTGCGGAGGAGGTGTAGCGATGCTCCTGTTAGGAGGTGCGAGATGTTGGCTGTGGGAGCTACTCGGAGAGGTAGAGGTAGACCTAAGAAACAATGGGGGGAGGTGATCAAACATGACATGATGAAACTGAACCTAACTGAGGACATGACCTTAGACAGAGGGTTGTGGAGGTCTCGAATTAGAGTAGCAGGCTAAGTTCTTACTATTCCTATCCGTGGTTGTCTACTTCTTACTAGTCTAAATATTATAGTTACTTTTCTTGTCTTTATCTAGTAGTGTTAGTTTTATCATGTTGCCTTACTGTCATGGGTTACTAATTGTTAGTCGCATTTCCCTATCTTACATTGCATTCTTGTCGTATCTAGTCTTTCTACTTATGGGATTTGAGCTGAGGGTTTTAGGAAACAGCCTCTCTACTTCTATGAGGTAGCGGAAAGGTCTGCGTACAATCTACCCTCCCCAGACCCCACTTGTGGGATAACATTGGGTATGTTGTTGTTGTTGTTGTTGTTGTTATATTTTAAGTTTGATTATATATTTAGTAACTTTTACTTTTAAAAATTTAAAACTATAAAAATATAGTCATATTTTAGAATATATATTTTAATTTTACAGAAGAAAAAAAAACAAAAAATATTGTTTCTTTTTTTTTTCATGCTTTAATGAGTAAGTTAATAATTTTAATATTTTCTTAATCATATTGCATTAAGATCTAGCTTTTAATGTTTTCTGTATTTTCATAGTCAGTTAACATTTCATTATTTTAATTTTTAAAGAAAAACATAAATATAAAAAAGGACAAAAGCTAAAATAGAAAGAAAAAAAATTGGACACCGAAAAAACTTTCTACACCTTGCACGTTCTAACCCCATTTCCTATGACCCCATTAATCACGCACACATTATATCTTAGATTTTAATTCAATTTTAACAAATGATTTAAATTCATCGATTATTTTAAATCTTGACGGTAACAAAATAGTTTACTTATGATATCAACAAATCAGAAGTGGGTTACTCTTAAACTGCCCTTATGGTTGGAGCCCTTTATTGCGTAGTTTTTTTTTCTTTTTCCTTCATTTTTTCGCTTTGGTCGACACATAGTTTCAAAACCATTAGATTGCTCTTCGGATGATCAATTATGGTCTTTCGACCTTGCTCAAGAATAAGGTTTTCTTCTGTACCCATATCATACAGTGATATTTTGAGTTTGTTTTTCAGTTATAAACATGTATTGCTTCTAAATTTTTATTTATCGTACTTACGTGTTGTTTATGTGATTTTTTCTCTATTCACAAGTCTTCAAGTTCATTTCTTGAGGTTAACTTTGTATTTTTTTCTATTTTTGGACAACAACATATGACAAAATGCGATGAAAACACTCTCTTTAGATAAATATTTTTATTATGTATAAATTTCATTAGCAGTTTATTGACATGACTCTACTAGGATATGAAATGTTATGGATTCTAAATTCTGGATTCTAATCTTTTAAGAACTAACAAATGAGTTGATATTGTCTTTGTTTAGGTGAGACAGAATTTGAAACAAGACATTATTTAAAGATTACTTTTCTATTTTACATTTAATGCTAACTTTTTTTGACTTTAAATTTTATAGATGCACATAAAATTATGTAAACTCACTATTATCATGCCTCTCAACGAGATATTAAGGTAAGTTTGTTTACTAATTCAATCAGTTATTTTTTTAATCATTTCTACTAAAAATATGCTTATGTTTTAATTAATTAATACAAGGTATTAGTATTCTTTTGTATGATAATACTATAATAATATAAAATTTTTGAATCAATATTGAATATGGTAGATTAATTTCTAATTTCAATTTGAAGATCTTTGAATTATGGAATAATTTTTGAATGAAGCAGTAAAAAGTTTTTCTTTTTCTGGAGTGTTTTAAAGTCATTGCTAAAATTTATCTTAATTAATGCTAAGTAAAGTGCTTTTTTTTTTTGAAATAAATGAAATGTTGCAAATGTTAAGATCTCATAATAGGGTAAACAATGCGACTTTTTTTTTAAATGTTGAATTTAACAAAAAAAATCACAAAATATACCGGATATAAAGAAGAATTCTTTTCTATAGTAATAATAATAAATAACTTCATAGTTTTGTATTTTTTTAGTTGTGATTTTAATTCAATTTAACTATTTATTATTATTATTTTGTTGGTCTAAACTTTGTTCGATAATAATTATTTTGTTTTTAAATTTTATTTCGTTAGTCAAAAACAAAAAAAGGACAAAACAAGAAATAAAAACTAGAGAGAAATTTAACCTAAATCTCTAATTCACATTCTTATTGTCATCTACCTTTTTGCTTCTATAATTTTATTTTATATATGGCTCCTCTCTTTATGTCATGGAAGGTTAATTATTGAGTAAATTATTGTCTAAATTTTGTATAACTTCTCCTATTATTTTATTCAAAATTATTAATAGCTATATTTAATAATCTTTTCTTTAAAAAAATGATTTGTTTTATATGGAGTATCACTGAATGATTCCTTCACATAATCTTAAATTTATCTTAAATTAAATGTTATTATTTTTTATAAACTTAGATAGGATAAATTTTTAAATTATTTGTGGTTAATATTTTTTAATTTGATTTGGAAATAAATTTATATATATGTGTGTGTTTTGTTAAACTTAAATATTTCAAATAATAAATCAAAAATTATTGAAACTTGAAACATTTATATTTATTATGACCATTTGCAATATTATACTACTATCTTACCTTTGTATTATTCGAACAAAGGATTAAGTAAGTTAAAAAGAATAAACTATTGTATATTTTAACATTAAAAAAATGAACATGAACTCTTTATGGAACTCCAAATCAAAAATTATTTCATAGATGGTTATTGGCATAGTTTGTATAATTTGAATTTGGAATGAGAAAATTTTAAATTGCAACAAGAAAAGTAGATAATACAATCATATATCTAAAATCTTAACAACACAAAGTCAAAAAACTAAATGTCACGCTCCGAGCTTACATCCTGGACGTGGCCGACACGTGGAAACCATGTCTGATCCCAAGCGAACCACTTGGTCTGGCTGCTTACTCAGCGGAAGACTCATAATAGTGGAAAAAGGTTGTTAAAGCATCAAACTAACTCATGAATAGATTGAATAACCGAATGTAAAGTCATGAATATTGTCTGAATAAACTGAAACTAAAAATACTGACTCATAGTCCATGGAGCCTCTACTACAATTGTCTGAAAGGACTATTGGAACAGGCCCCAAGTAGCCAAAATAAGAAAGTAAAGACTGAAATAAAATAGTATAAACCATGGGCCTCGGGCTGAGAAACGGCCTCACCAAGAGTCTGAAAGCTGGCAGGTTCTCAACAAAGCGGCGGTGGAGGAACTCTATCACCTGCGTCTGCATCATAAAACGATATAGGTCCTAAGAACGTCAGTATGTGGAATGTATGATATGCATGATGGCCAAAACATTTAAATCCAAATAGCATAATATATCTCAAAAGACTTACTCATATTTCATAAAGGAGCTGACAGTAATCATAAGACTTGTATGCTGAAAGTGACATGTTGAAAATAATATGTTGAAAGTAACATGCTGAAAATAATATGCTGAAACTGATAAGTAAAACATAGTCTGTTATCTTGGGGAGTTTTTCTAACCGACAACCACCACTATGAGCTCCGTGGTGATACAACATCTTGCCTACGTTGCCAGAGTCGTCCCCTACTTTGCCGGGTAGGGGACAAATAACTAAGGGAGTGAATCCATCCGATAACTAGGTCATATAAGTGGCTAATGAGGAAGGTATCGTGGTACGATCCTATCCTATGTTGGCTGCATATTTTATGAAGTTTGAGTAATTTATTCTACTCTTACCCATATCAGTGCTCAATACTATTCCCAAAACACTATATGTAACTCATACTTACTAGATCATAAACTCTTGAAATCTGGCTTTCTTGGGGACTTAGCCCAACTTACTACATAGCTTACTCACATGACTTCTTTTATTTTTACTAAACCTAGAATTAACTCGGTGACTCAAATCATACTAAATTTTCTTGGCTAATATGCAAGGCAAGTTTTTAAAATGCACTTCTTGAACTTAACTTAGAGGTACTCAAACTAGTCTTTCCTTTTCTTGGGAAAATAAAAAAGAAATTGTCAAGATTTCAAGAAAACTCAACAATAATAAATCTTGATCATAATTGTACATAAACTAAATAAAAAAAATCTTGAATTGGATGCTAATTAGACCAAGGTTTCATAAAATTTCATCAAGAATATATGGAATTGTCATGGAAATTAACATACTTATAAAGATTACGGTAAATTTTGATTTTTAAAGGTTCATGGTGAAACTAGTTTCAATTTCTACAATTATTTGCAAAATAATTACTTTTAGGTGGCCTTACATACCTGAGAAAGGATTCTTGAAGAATTGAAGAAATTTTCTTGGAGGTTCTACTCGTTCTTGATCTTACGCTTGAGTTTTCTAGGGAGAGTTTCTTGCTTGAATATATGAAAGGAGAAAAATAATATTTTTTAAACTTAAATTGTATTAAAATTGACTTAGATTAGGATATGGGATGTGGAAAAAGTCTTATTTGCCCTTCCCCATCAAAAAGAATTAAACTGCCTCATTTTTACACTAGTGCACGACGTGCACTAGTGTTATTTCACGAATTTTAGCTCTTCATCGAAATTTCAGAAAATATTAAGTGTAATTCCGCGATCTCTTGGCGTCGTGGAGAGGACGCGGACTCTCACTATTTCTGAAATTTTTTGAAAAAAATAATTCGGATTTTTTCGAGTTTTTGTCGAGTCGAGACAATTTTCCGACTCAATTTTTTGTAGTAATCACAAATTCGGTCTCGAATTTGCAAAAGGAGCAAGGGAAGACATGTTACGCTCAAGGTCAAGTCTAGGGGTATTTGTCATTTCATGGGGGTGTTACAATATCTCCCCCTTGGGATCACTCGTCCTCGAATGATAAAGATACGTACAAATTAGCTCAAAACAAATGATTCTCGAACTTAACAAACATAATTCTTCGAGGTGAAAAAATGAAACTTACCTTCAAAGTCCTCATGTAGGCCAACGAACAAGTGTGGATACTTGGCCTTTATATCTGCTTCTGCTTCCCATGTGGCTTCTTCCATGAATTAGTTCCTTTACAGAACCTTCACCAAAACAATCTCCTTGGTCCTCAATTTATGAACTTGTCGGTCTAATACTTGCATCAGAATCTCTTCATATGACAAATTGTCCTTTATCCCAACACTTTCAACCGGGACAACTAAAGAGGGATCTCCCAAGCACTTCTTAAGCATGGAGATATGAAATACCGGGTGTATAACACTTAAATCTGCTGGTAATTGTACTCGTAAGCAATGTTGCCCACTCTTCTTAGAATCTGGTAAGGCCCATATATCATGGCTGAGCTTCCCCCTCTTCCCGAATCTCCTAACTCCTTCATTGTAGATACCTTCAGGTATACCCAGTCGTCTATTTCAAACTTTAAATATCTTTTTCTAACATCTGTGTAATACTTTTTTCTGCTCTGAGCTGTCTTGAGCCACTCCTGGATAACCTTCACTTTTCCCATGGCCTGATGGACTAGATCAGATCCTATCAATCCTGCCTCGCCAACTTCAAATCATCCTATGGGTGATCTACACCTTCTCCTATAAAGAGCTTCGTATGGTTCCATCTGTATGCTGGCCTAAAAACTATTATTATAAGAGAACTCAATCAAAGGTAAATGATCGTCCCAATTACCTTTAAAGCTTATCACGCAAGCTCTCAAAATATCTTCCAAGGTCTGTATAGTTCGTTCTGCTTGCCCGTCTGTCTGTGGATGGAAAGTTGTGCTAAGATTCACTTTTATACCAAGCCCTTTCTGAAAGGACTTCCAAAATTATGCTGTAAACTAGGATCCTCTGTCTAAAATAATGGATATAGGGACCCCATGCAGCCTAACAATCTCCTTAAGATAGAGTCTGGTGTAGTCCACAGCTGTATCAGTCGTCTTGACATGTAGAAGTAAGCTGACTTGGTCATTCTGTCTACTGTGATCCATATTGAATCATGTTGTCTATAGGATCGAGGTAAGCCTGTTACGAAGTCTGTATTAATCATCTCCCATTTCCATTCCGGAATCTCTATGTTCTGGGTTACACCACAAGGCCTTTGGTGCTCAACCTTAACTCGGGCAGTTTGGGCATCTAGACACAAACTCTGCAATGTCATTCTTCATATCACCCTACCAATAGACTTCTCACAAGTTTCTATACATCTTTATTACACCAGGGTGGATAGAGTATCTGACATTATGAGCCTCAACCAAAATTTTGTCTCTAAGGTCGTCAACATTCGGCACACACAACCTGCCTTGGTATCTTAGGACATCATCTCCCCCTGTTGAGAACACTAATACTTTTTTCTTCTGAATATCTTCTTTCAATTGGAGAAGGATGGGATCCTCGTCTTTCTTTTCTTTCACTTCGACCACCAAAGATGACTGACCCATTTTTGACAATGGCCCCGCCTTCATCAGAATCTTCAATCTGAACCTCCAAACGGGCTAGTCTATGGACGTCCTTAGCTAACTCTTTATTTTTAGCCTCAACATGGGTTGTGCTCCCCATGGTCACCTTGCTAAGATCATCAACAGCCACATTAGCTTTATCTGAATGATAGAGGATACTCACATCATAGTCTTTCAGTAGCTCCAACCATCTCCTCTGTCTCAAATTCAGCTCCTTCTGGCCAAACACATATTGCAAATTCTTGTAGTCCGTGAATACATCCACGTGCCCACCATAAATATAGTGTCTCCAGATCTTCAAAGCAAACACCACCGCAGCAAGCTTAAGATCTTGAGTTGGGTAGTTCTTCTCATGAATCTTAAGCTGTCTGGAGGCATATACTATCACCTTGCCTCTCTGCATTAATACACAACCCAAGCTAACTCTAGAAGCATCACAATATACTACAAAATCATCAACTCCATCTAGTAGGGATAAGATTGGGACTGTAGTCAGCCTAGTCTTTAGCTCTTGAAAGCTCTTCTCACAAGCTTCTGACCATTCAAACTTGGTCTTCTTCTGAGTCAGCTTGGTGAAGGGAGCTGAAATGGAAGAAAATCCTCTACAAACCATCTGTAGTACCCCGCCAAGCCCAAGAAACTCCTTATCTCTGTAGAATTATAAGCCTTGGACAATTCTTCACTGTTTTAATCTTTTGGTAATCAATTTGGATACCCTCACCAGACACAATGTGCCCCAGAAATGCCACAAACTCCAATCACGACTCACACTTAGAAAACTTGGCATATAGCTGCTGATCATTAAGGGTCTAAAGGATAATTTTAAGATGGTATGCATGTTCCTCCCTACTATAGGAGTAAATCATAATATCATCTATGAGTACGATAACAAACATATCTAGGTACACCTCAGTACCCTGTTTATAAGGTCCATGAAAGCTGCTGGTGCATTTGTTAGCTCGAAGAACATAACCAAAAACTCATAACAACCGTATCAGGTTCTGAAAGCTGTCTTAGGAATGTATTTCTCTCTAACTTTAAGCTAGTGATACCCATATCTAAGATCTATATTGGAAAAATAGGTAGCACCCTGATGTTGGTCGAATAAGTCATCAATTCTGGGAAGAGGATACTTGTTCTTAATGGTGATCTTGTTCAACTGACGGTAATTTATGCACATTTGAAGAGAATCGTCCTTTTTATGCACGAAAAGAATTGGAGCACCCTAAGGTGAGATGCTTGGTCTAATGAAATCTTTATCTAAGAGATCTTTCAGTTGCAACTTTAACTTTTTTAGCTCCGAAGGAGCCATTCGGTATGCAGGAATAAATATGGGCTAGGTATCTTGAATAGTGTCTATCCCAAAGTCTATCTCCCTATCAGGAAGGACTTCAGGAAGATCCTCGGGAAAGACTTCTAGGAACTCATTCACAACTGAAACAAACTCAAGAGATGGTGCCTCGACACGAGAATCCTGAACTCTGACTAGGTGATATATACACCCGTTGGAGATAAAATTTCTAGCTTTGAGATATGAAGCAAACTGGCCTTTAGGGAAAACTGAGCTACCCCTCTAATCTAAGACTAGTTCGTTAGGAAACTGAAACTTGACTACTTTGGTTTTGCAATCTACGGAGGCATACCCAGTATGAAGCCAATCCATGCCTATGATGACATCAAACTCTACCATATCTAACTCTACCAAATCAACTACAATAGTCTTATGATAAACAGAGACTGGACAACCCCTATAAATTCTTTGGGCTAAAATCGACTCTCTAGTAGGAGTAGAAACACTGAAAGGCTCAAGAAGACATTCTGGGTTGACCCCAAACTTCACAGCTACACATGGGGTTACAAAAGACAATGTGTCTCCCGGGTTTAATAATGTATAAACATCATAAGTAAAGATTCTAAGCATACCAGTAACCACATCTGGTGAGTTCTCATGCTCTTGTCTGGTGCCTATGACATACAAGCGATTTGTGCCCCCATTTGTCCCTGTTGTAGTACTCCTGTGAGGTGGCTTACCCTGTGGTGCCGAAGGGACTGTCTGTGACCTAGTGTCTCTCATATTCTGTTTCCCCATAGTATAATCCTTTAAGAAGTGCCCCACCTAACCACATTTGAAACAACCATTTGTGTCCAGAAGGCACTCTCCATGGTGAGACTTACCATACTTACCACAAGTAGGATAACGGTTTGATGGAGCTATGCTGCCTTGTGTTTGGCTGCTCGAGAATCTGCGATGTTGTGATGCCTGCTCATTCCCGACTCTTGGTGCAGGTGCACTGGCGGATGAAGGTGTTGGTCCGGCAGTCTTAGGCTAGAAGGATGAATGACCAACACCTTCAGTCCCTCTCTTGCCAGACTTCTAGTCTGATGTCTTGGCCCTCTTTCTCTTGAAATCCTCTCTATCCTGCATCTTCTCCTCCTTCACCTAATGCATATACATCATCAACTGAGATATATCCATATCTCTAATCAACATCGCATTCCTGCCCTCTCTTTTGGTCATTCGAGAGAGCCCTGACACGAAGAGATGTATCCTAGTCCTCATGTTTACCACCATCGCTGGAGCGTAACGGAACTGCTGAGTAAACTTGAGGCTGTACTCCCGTACACTCATATTCTCTTGCTTCGAGTTCAGAAACTCTCTTACCTTAGCCTACCTCATTTCTCTAGGAAAGTACTATCCCAGAAAGGCCTCCTCAAACACTATTAAAGTAATTGTTGGCGCCCCTTTTGCCTTACTCCCTTTCTACTGGTTAAACCGGAGTCCAGCTACCCCCTCGAGCTGGTAGGCAGCCAACTCGACCCGCTAGTATCAGCTATCCGTATCACCTGGAACATCTTCTTAAGTTCCTCAATGAAGTTCACAGGATCCTCTTTCACATTGGACCCCGTGAACTCTGGCAGGTTCATCCTCAGGAACTTACGAACTCTGGCGGTCTCTGCCCCATCATTCTTTCCATCTCCTTGGCGACCTCCCTAGTTAGTGACTGCCTGAGCCAAAGTCTGAATGGCCTGGCGAAGCTCAGCATTAGAAATGTCTGCCTGTTGTGGCTGCTCCACAGGCACAACTGGGCCTCTAGGTTCATCAGAAATTCTGCCTGGCTGGTTTGCATTCCTTCTGGCTGGGCGTCCTCTGCCCCTGACTGATCCGTTAGCTCTGCAGGGAGGCATGATATGAAAAACACGGCGTGAAAGCACGAGTTAGAAGAGATTTCACAGATATATACTCTGAAGCACGAGACAAGGATAACAAGAAAAGGAAGACACCTCCTATTGTCCCGTAGCCTCCCTATTATAGATGTGGCGCGCTTCACACCCATAATACAGATCTACTTCCTAGAAAGCATATCATAGAGAACTTTCTTTGAAGTCAAGCTCTACTAGACACAGTTCTATAGACTCCCTAGGGCGCTTAACTCTGTGCTATGATACAAAGTTTGTCATGCCCTGAGCCTACACTTTGGACGTGACCGGCACTCAAAAACCATTTCTGGTCCTAAGCGAACCACTTGACCTGGCTGCTTACTCAGCGGAAGACTCATAATAGTGGAAAAAGATTGTTAAATCATCAAACTAACTTATGAATAGACTGAATAACCGAATGTAAAGTCATGAATACTGTCTGAATAAACTAAAACTAAAAATACTGACTCATAGTCCATGGAATCTCTACTACAACTGTCTGAAAGGACTATTGAGACAAGCCCTAAGTAGCCAAAACAAGGAAAGTAAAGACTAAAATAAAATATTATAAACCATGGGCCTCGGACTGAGAAGAGGCCTCACCAAGAGTCTAAAAGCTGGCAATTTCTCAACGAAGCAGTGGCAGAGGAACTCTATCACTTGTGTCTGTATCATAAAATGATGTAGGTCCTAAGGATGTCAGTACGTAGAATGTAATGTATGTAAGATGGCCAAAACATTTAATCCAGATAGCATTAATATATCTCAAAAGACTTACTCATATTTTATAAAGGAACTGGCAGTAATCATAAATACTTATATACTGAAAGCAACATGCTGAAAATAATATGCTGAAACTGATAAGTAAAACATAGTCTCTTAGCTTGGGCAGTTTCTCTAACCGACAACCACTACTTGAGCTCCGTGGTGATACAACATCTTGCCCACGCTATCAGAGCCGTATCGTACTTTCCCGGGGTAGGGGATGAATAACTAGGAGAGTAGATCCATCTTAGTGGCTAATGAGGAAGGTACTGTGGTATGAACCTATCATATTCTACTCTCACCCATACAGGTGCTTAATACTACTCCCAAAACATTTTATATAGCTCATACTTACTAGATCATAAACTCTTGAAATCTGGCATTCTTCGGGACTTAGCCCAACTTACTACATAGTTTACTACATAGCTTAGTAAAACTAGAATCAACTCGGTGACTCAAATCATGCTAAAATTTCTTAGCTAATATGCAAGGTAAGTCTTTAAAATGCACTTCTTGAACTTAACTTAAAGGTACTCAAACTAGTCTTTCCTTTTCTTGGAAAAAAAAAGAAGAAATTGTCAAGATTTCAAGAAAACTCAACAATAATAAATCTTGATCATAATTGTACATAAGCTAAATAAAAAATCTTGGATTGGATGCTAATAAGACCAAGGTTTCATAAAATTTCATCAAGAGTATATGGAATTGTCATGGAAATTAACATACTTATAAAGTTTATGGTAAATTTTGACTTTTAAATGTTCATGGGTGAAACTAGCTTCAATTTCTACAATTATTTGCAAAATAATTACTTTTAGGTGGCCTTACATACCTGAGAAAGGATTCTTGAAGAATTGAAGAAATTTTCTTAGAGGTTCTACCGATTCTTGATCTTACGTTTGAATTTTCTAGGGAAGGTTTCTTGCTTGAACGTATGAATGGAGAACATAATATTTTGTGAACTTAAACAGTATTAAAACTAACTTAGTTTATGATATGGGGGGTGGAAAAAGTCGGATTTACCCTTCCCCATTAAAAAAAATAAAACTGCCTCATTTTATTAGTGCACGACGCGCACTAATGTTATTTCACGAATTTCAGCTTTTTATCGGAATTCCAGAAAACACTAAGTGTAACTCAACATTCTCTCCACATTTCGGAGAGGACGCAGACCCTCACTGTTTCTGATATTTTTTGAAAAAAAATAATTTGCATTTTTTCGAGATTTTGTCGAGTCGAGACTATTTTTGACTCAATTTTTCGCACTGATCGCAAATTCCATCTCGGATTTGCAAACGAAGCAAGGGAAGATACGTTACCTACAAAGTCAAGTATACGGGTATTTTCGTTATTTCATGGGGGTGTTACACTAAAATTTTAACACAATGAATTTAGATGGTCTTTATACTTTGGTTTTTATTCTAAAGAAACATTGATATCCTTTAATAAAATAATTTTTTCTATGTTACTAATTCTTTTAATAAACCACGCATCGTGCTAACACATATACTACTGTTTCTAATGAGAGGCAAGTTCTTTTAGATTGAAGGACCTCGTTGGTTGCCATTAGCATCAAATTAATCGGCCAAAAATTTTTGAGTTCAGGCAGAACAAAACTCCTTTAGAAAGAAAGAACACACACACAAAAAAAAAGATTTTGAAAGTAAATTAATAGGGATAAATAGGAAATTTGATTATTTTAATTCACGTGTAATTAATATCAACAAAACTTATTCCATCTTTTATCCTACACGAAATTATACATGTATTTCCTCATAAGTTACGTGAATAATAATTATGTGGAATTATTAACATACAACCAAAATACTACATAAAATTACTATATGAATAATTTTTCTATAATATTTGAAACCTATCAACTAAACATTGTATAAAATTAATACACAAATAAAATTTATTCTATTTACAAATCAAACAGTGTGTAAAAATATTACATGAATAATGAATAGACAAGTTATTCATGTATTAGATTGAATCTTGTCCAGCTACCAAATGCCCCCTTAGTGATCATATGGTTGATGGGATGGCATGGGATAGAAAAATATATCTCATCTTTTGTATGGGGTGATTTACTTTAAAATTTATACTAAAATATGATAGAACAAAATAATATCTGATTAAATAAAATGATTATCATACACAAAATAAAATAATCTAATAAAATATTTTCAAATTATTATCTTTATCCCACTAATCATATGGCTCCTTAGAGCTCTTTTGATATGATGGATAAGAAGAGTTAATCTCAAACAAATTTTGACTGCCATTTAATTTCTTATTTGGTTTCAAAGTATGAAATAATTTATTTCAAGATTACAACTATCATGATCCCTACCAACTAAGAGTGGGATTCCACTAACTCTACAGTGGAAGAATCAAATACTGTTGGGATATATATTATTAACTATGAGTTTAGTTATAGTATTTGTTATCAAACAATTGTTTATTCAATTTTAATAAAAGTTTAAATAGATCATATAATTGTTTATGTGTCCATTTACTTATATAGTAAATGATTTAGTTTATAGAGTTTTAGCTTATACATAGGAGATTAAATCATCAGTTATAAGTATAAAATTTTTCATTCACAATCTGAGATGAAAATTGGACAAACCATCAGTATGATTGTAGCACAAGATTATATAATTTATCTTGATTATGGGAACGGCGTAGTTTCAACTTCTTGTACTAGTGCATATTGTATGTATTGAACGAGACTGAGTAGAGATAGTTGTTTAGACTGACAGATAAAAACATATTCTCTAAATTTTTAAATGCACTTATATTCTCAATCCTGATATAGCTATATTATGATCTGTATATATTAATTATCATTTTGATTTATTAAAAGGTAAGATTTTGAGATCGATCAATATGTCTGGTAGATTGGATCATAATAATATATATTGGTGAAATAATAAGTTAGTTGATGGAATCTAGTTCTCGATATAGAGATTGATGATACACCTTTTGAGAGACTTAAATGTTTTCACTGTGTCAAATCTTGCAAGTGGATTTATAAATCCAACACATGAAATAAGTTAAGCAGGTCTCTAAAAAAAATTAATTTTTAACTTAAATTCATCAATAATTTAATTTATTAATTAGTATTTGTAACGTCTAAGGGAGTTTGAACAGTTCTCCTAGAAATCTTCTTTGCATGAGATGAGACCCGGAATAGAGCCTTTTGAGGAAGGATCTTGGCAATAGGGAATAAAGAGAGAGATGTGGAAGCCTTTTCTCCTACATTGTCCTTATGGTCATAAAGCCCTTCCCCTTACGAACTGCGTAATTAATTCGACTTTCAAGCAAGTAATTGCGTATACGGATTCCCTTGCTTGCTTTTCATCATTGCTTTAAACCACCCGGCTAAAAGTAGAACATCCTTCATGCAATGCAAGTATGAAAGGGAACGCCACTTGACTTACGGGAAAGGAGCTCCACTTGAAAGCAAGTAATTCAACAAGCAATGAATTCCACTTCACTTTATAGCCTAATTAATTCAACTATTAGACAAGCAAGCGTAATTCAATCGCACTTTATACCTGCGTAATTCAACAAGCAATGGAAGAGCTATCCTCCACTCACTCCGCCAAGTGGAATTCATTAGGCAATTACTTTCCAAACTGCTACATCATCACATCTCTTCGCTTTCTAAGAAGCTACTTTAGCAACAACTTAGGATTAAGGCTGCACCGTCCGCTCACTAATCCCTTATCCTTCACGCCACTTGACTGAGTCATCGTTTGCTAGTACCAGAGTTGGATGCTGACTTCTCTTTCCTTTCGGCTTGAAATTCACTTGCTTATCCGGAATGAGCTACCGAGTTGGAGTAGAGGAAAGCTTTTCTTTTTTTTTTTATGCGAATTGAATACACAGCTCTAAGACGAGGGAAGCGCTTAAAAGGCCCTTCACGGTCACGAACTCTAGGGCCCTAACCCCACGCAATGGCTTTCTCTGATAGGGCCTTGGGGAGGGATTGATCTTTCTCTTTGGTGGAGTGAGTGATGCCCTTCGGGTATCACGAACGGAGGTCTCTTTGCTTTCTTCTTTCTCCCTCGGTAGAGGAAGTGCTCTCGATAAGAAAGAGCTTTCTCCTGGGAAAGAGAAGAAATTTGAGAATTAGGCCTGGAAAGGTATGTGAGCTACCTTGGAATTCACTTCCTTCTCGCCCTTGATTACAAAGCACCACAATCTACAACTGTCAAAAGATCTTAACATGAGAATTACATAAGTGTTTAATGGGGAATTTCAAAATTTAGATAGAGGAGTGCAATTACAAATTTTAATGGAATGATTAACAATTTATCATGGTAAGAATGATTTCAAATTAATTATTTGAATTATTTCCATAATAGGGAGCCTCAGTAATTAATTCGTGATCCCTTCAGTGTTCATATTTAACTAGAACTCAGAATCCTATTTTTAATAAAAGGAGGACACATATTAGTTTCTTATTTTTCAAGAAAAGTGGGTTTCCTTTGCAGAAACAACACCTGTAGAACTTGTAACTCATAATAACATAATTCTAACGTCTATATTATGGAGTGCAATCCCAAACAAGAAAAATATAAATTAAAATTTTAAAATGCCGAAGTTCAAAAAGATGGACTACAAATCTATTGATGAATACTTGATAGTCCGAAAGAAGCAATTCATTCTTGAATTCAGATCACGTATCTTTATAACCAAGGTCTCAAAATAAGCACCTGAATATGTTTTGTACTCAACAAAGAAAGAGTAAGTGCAATATCAGTATACAAACACAATATAGTTATAGGATCACATGGCCAGTTCCAAGATACGAATGTAAAACAAGTAACCACAATATAGCAACACATGTCAACACATATAAATATCACCAATTCACAGTAGAAAAAGAATTTCCATCACCAATATTGATGTAAAAAATGCCTGAAATATGTTCCACATGATCACAATAACACATACTCAATTCTTTCATGAAACTCACACCCAAATCGTTAGTGTACCGACGTGATACTCAAACTAATCATTGTCAGTAAATTGTAACAATGCGATACTCGAGCTAACTATATAGATATTCATACCATGCGTGATATTCGAACCAACCATTAGTACATACTAGATGTGCTATCTGAGTCAACAACAATCATAAACAACAAGCATAATCACAACCATAATAAATAATCACACTTAAAGTCACAAGTAAAAATAAATAAGTTCATGATTAAATGAGACTATCAATATGATGTCATTTCATGCCCATCCATATGTTTTTCCCAACATGCAGTGCATAAGTAATACTATATAATGGTTAATATTCAAACATTACATATACTGAAAACAAACAACCATAACCTACCTCAAATTAAGCTCTTAGAAACTCTAAATAACTAGAGCTTTCTCTTCTTTTTTTTTCTTTTTGTAATTCTCTGGCTTGTTCTTATTCTAACTCAATAAAGAAATTACTATAATCAATGAGCAATGACTTAAAAATATCTAGATTAAACTCAAACCAAATCTTTGGCCTATTTTTGTAACCCCATAAAATTATTGAAACGTTCCTAAAACGTAATCGTGCGCATAATGTGTCTTTCAAAGCTTCGATGGCAAATTCGAGACTGGATTTGCGATCAACGCAAAAAAATTGAGTAGGAAAATGATCTCGACCCGATTTTAGAGCAACCGAGTCAAAAAATATTTTTTTCGTAATTAATTCTGAAACAGTGTCAGTGCGCGCCCAAGGCGCGATGCGCCTGGGATGTGGACCTACACTTATATTTTTTCAAAAGTTTTCTACGGGAATTGAAAAAATTGATCAAAAAGTTATTTACAAAAAAGTTACACATAAAATGCATTTGATGAATGTGTTTCATGTGTATTCTTCCTGGAAATCAGTTTTTCAACTTGTTTTGAGAAAATTCACAAAAATAACACATGTTCGCGCCCCTAGCGTGACGCGGACATTGTGTTACGAGATGGAGCTTTTGTTCTTTTATTTGGGAAGGGTATTTTGGGTATTCCTAACCCATTTTAATACCCCATTTTTAAAGTCTTTTTTTTGTACGAAGGGTTTCAAAACCTATTATTTTTCCTAAGTCTAAAGCGTAAGTTCTGAGAGAAAAAGAAGAAAGAGCTTGAGAGTTTCAAGGTTCATGTTCAATTCCTTGAAGAAGATTGAGTAGTTCTTCATCCCAGGTATATAAGGCTAAACTAAATGCATGGGATTGCTGTCCCATGTATCTCATAGATGGTCTTAGATTAGAATTGAAAGTTTCTTGAGCCTACACACTTATTTTCTTGAAGTATTATCTTGAATTAATTCTTGAATTAAGTTTCTACAATAGTAACGAGTTTCCTATATATAATATTCTTGAAGTTGAGTAATTGTTTGGATATATGTTCATATTTCATTCACATGAACCCTAATTGAGGAATATGGTTGTTTTTATGCTTTATTTTGAAAACTAAGATTTGATAGTCATATGAAGCCTACTAAATACTGTTGATTTCTTGTAGCATAAGTTATTGAATTTTCGTGAATATGACTTTTGAGCATGAACAATAATTTGAGAGAGAGCTTTGATAGTATACAGAGATTATTTTGAAACATGAGTATTATCATTTTATTTGAAAACAATTGATATTCTAATGAGTTTAATGGGATTCAGCATTGAGTCTAAATGATATTTTGAGAACATAATGATGGCAATGTAAATATACTTTTCATAATAGTTTCATTGATAGATGAGGGAGATAGATGACATGAGTTTAAAGAAGATAGATAATTGTGCATTTTTTAGTCTTGGGAACATTATTGAACACCGAGTTCGGTGACGAGTGTCATCTCAGAACTGCATTTGCCAACGTAGGATGGTCGTGCAGCACATTCTGGTGACTCTTGTCCCAATAGTTGGACAATTGTCATTGGATCCGAGTGAGAGAGAGACAGACAGACTACGTCCTTTACCGTGGCAAGTTTAGGATGGGCGTGACAACGATGCCTATTCGTTGTGGCCCACCTAACTTTAAGGTGGCGCGACAGGACAGATGTCGGTTAAGAGAAACTCCCAAGCAACATTGATAGAGTATGAGGTTTCTAACATAATCATTCTTTCTTTTCAAATGGATATTCGAAAGAGCATGAATTACTTTAAACTTGCATATTTTACCTAAATTGAGATGCGTTGAGTCTTTTGAGTTGAGTTGATGTTATCTATTCCACTTGTTTCGATTTCATTCAGCTATTTTACATAACAGTGATTCCACGTACTGATGTTTTCCTCTGAGACTGCATCATTTTATGATGTAGATATACGGGATCGAGATCATCAGCAGATGTATCGTTGAGGATCATTGGACGTTCAGCGGATAGGTGAGCCTCCTTTAATTTGGAGGATTCGTATATTATTTTCATCTTGCTTTACAGTTAGAATTGATTAGCTTTTTATTTTGAATGAGGTAGCTATGGGACTATCATTGAAACCATCTACTAGTGATAGAGTCTTCATAGACTAGAGTCAGATTGTTGATTGATAAAACTATGAGCTAGTTTCTTTTGTACTAGCCTTTATTATAATATCCTTTTTGAGATTTGAGGAGATGAGCCATTTACTTCCTTTATGTTCTTCTGTTGATTAGTAGAATGTATCAACGAATGAATGTGATGAGTCAAATGATTCATTTGGGGACTAGAAATAGTCTCTGAGTGTTAGTTACATCTAGGGGTGCCCTTCCGAGGCGTGACAAATTTGTAATCATCTCATCCAAACTAGGGCCTTTTCACCGTTAATTTCAAGTTAAAATATTCTCCCCAAGAATCATTGCTATAGATTCCAAGGTTTAAAAATTGAATTACAATTTAGGAGATTAATTAACTAATCTTTATCAAAGAAAATGATTAAAAATTAGTGAATACACTCTAAATCTCTATAACGGTTCCCCAAAATAAGATATCCAAATAATGATTGATGTTAGGATTTTTTTTTTTGCATTAAAACCCAGCTTACCATGCTATAACAACTTCCAATCGATTACAACGGCTCCACTACAGTAAGATGCCCCCAACTATATAAACTAAAAATTCTTTCTGAAAATTTTCATTTCACAACACATCCTCGAATTTTGATGTTCATAACTAGTCCTTTCACATTTAGTCGATATCAAGAATTTTACTTATCCGAATTTAATTTTTTAAAAATTATTATGGACTACTTAACATCTTAGCTATTACGAAATTCAATTGAAGTGCAAACATTATGTTCAAGCTTTTCTTGGATTGTCCTAGACTCCACAATACTCAAATTTTATATGAGATTGACCTAGATTAAAATTTTTAAGTTACTATTCTAGAAATTTTTTAGCCCAAATCTTTTCACTATCAACTTTTTCATAACAATCAAAATGGGTCATTATAAGATATACTAATTGATTCATTGCTCATCTCGAAGCGATCGAACAAGAAAAGCTAGAGTACGTTAAGAAGAATGAAGTACTTGATTCCTGAAACAAATGAGGCGCTTGAGTCACATGTCCTTCTTAGTTTTTCAAGTAACTTCCTCAACTGGATAATGCTTAATTGAACCTTCACTGACAACATCTTTTTAGTCCTCACTATCTGGATATTTCGACCAAGAATTGCAATTGACTCCTTTTCATATTGAAAAAATATACATGAGACGAATTACATATATATATATATATATATATATATATATATATATATATATATATATATAAATAAAATAAATGTTGCATATTTTTATTTATTGATATATCTACTTTTTCATATTTTATATTTCTTGATAAAAATGTAACACCCCCTAATTCTTTCTACCTACTCTGAGTAGATGCACAGAGAAGACTGATAAAATAACTAAGAAAGTTGCTGGAAAAAGATACTGCAAGGGCCATCTATGGCCCGTAGAGTGATCTATGGCCAGTAGATGAGGCCTTGTAGAATCCCCAGATGACTTGGTGAAATTCTCTAAGTCTAGGCCCATGTACGAGACAACATATGATCGGTAAAATAATTCATGGTCCGTAGATTAGTTTCATGAGTTAGTGGTCCAAATATCAACTTTCAGTATCTTGAGTTACTAGTTATCAAATGGCCCGTAGAAGTATTTACGGCCCGAAAAGGGATTTCGTGGATTCTAGGACAAATCGCAATAACTTAAACTAATAGACCCCTCATCTACGAGAGGCCATCTACGACCTGTAGAAAGTTCTACGACCCGTAAATGGGGGCTCGTAGAACCTGTCGACAGTTTTTAAGAAACACATTTTTATCTATTCCTATCCTTTTATTCTGACTCTTAGACATTTTAGACTTAATTAAAGTCCTAAAACAGAACCCTGAGGTTATGCTCATCATTCTTCACGCTTAAGGATTTTTTGAGAGCAACGGAGGGGAGAGGAAAGCAAGGGTTTCTAATTCAAACGCGAGGATCGATTATAGTTTAATTTCTCCTTCTATTTCCAAGTATGTAAGGTTTTCTAAAGTGTGAAACTACATTTGTTCACATGCCCCTAGAGTCTTGAGAATTCTAGAATTTAAATACCAAATTTTCTGCATTTACTTTGAGTCCTCATGATTATGAACTAAATACTTGTTACATCGCTGATGATATGAGATTGAGATATAAACTTTATGCATTGACATCACGAATTCCAAATTTGCATGATTTGTGAAATCCTATACATAGACTGAGTTGAGGTTTGAGTTTGATTGTCTGAGTTGAGTAACTTAAGCATAATTAAGTATAAGGAGCATGTTTCATTGCAATCACATTCACATCTATGCATTTTTCTTGCATCCCTATGAGTCTAATGATGTGCTGTGAAAATACATCACTTTTGATGTTTTAATACTTAGATTTTTGTGTGTTCTCAATGTAATATTTTTGAGTTTTATGTGTTTTTATGTTTAGATTTGTAGGATTGCACATTGGTTATGACTTGGGGCAAAATTGCAGAAGATTTCAAGTTTTTGATGATTTACGAGACCCTCTACGGATCATAGAGCATTCTATGAGTAGAGTTGGTCTCGTGACAAATTCCAGTGGGGGATGATATCTGAAGCTAGATTCTATGAGATAGATGTACGAGTCATAGAGCATTCTATGAGAAGTATAACTAGATTTCGTGAAGATTTCTAGTGAAGGACAATTTGATGCAGTTGAAACCTACAAACAAGTAAGACGAGTCGTGAATCCATTTACGAGTCGTAAAGTGAAATCATAGAAGAGAAGTCTAAGATCCAGAGAGCAGATTATGAGACCCCGATTACGACTCGTAGAAGACACTACAAGTCATAAATAGCTTTCATGGAGTTTGGCGACCAGTTTTCCAATTTTATTAAAGACTTAATTGTAATTACTATAAATAGTATTTTTAGGTTATTTTTCAAAGAGAGCCGCCAGATTCATTGTAATTAGGGTTAGAATACAATACTTAGATAGAAAATTTGAGAGAATACACTTGTGAATTAATTTGATCTTCAATCTTGTGATTCTCAATCAATTTTGAATTTGCTTGATTCTCAATAAAACTGGGTAAGTATTTAATTATGTTTTCTCAATTCAAAAATTTTTCATCTACCCATAGCATGAGTAGCTAAATCCACAACTAGGGCTATGGGAACCATGAACATCTAACAAAGTAAACCTGAATAATTTGCAATTCTTGGAATGGGTATATGCATGTATTAATCAATTCTCTTCGTTTTGCACATTTTCTAATGGTGGCCAACATTAGAATTCACCTAGTATTACTGATTGGACCAAGATAGTAATAAATAGGAAAAGAGATTGATTAACAGGATTTGATGATGTGTTTTCGTCTTATCAATCGAACTGGGCCAAGGGGAGGTTGTATTGAGACATATAGATAATGGTTAGTAATGCACACTATGGAGATGTGCCAAGTCACATAGTAAAATTCGTCTCTCACCTTTGAACAAAGGGCTTGGTGAACTATGTTATATTCTAAACAAGAATTGGGTTATCCGATGATACTGTGTTGGGGAACAATGAGGAACACAAGACACTAGTTACTCTCTATTATTGATTTTTTTCCGTGATATAGTTAGTTTAGTTTACTTTCTTACTGATTTTTTGCAAAACCTCCCTTTTGAGGAATTAAGTTGGTTAACCATTTTGAATTGCTTATTTGTGAATTCTCATGAGTCTACGTAATCCATGTGGGTTCGACCCTAACCTTGGTTAGGTTTTACACCTTGACAACGATTGCTTTATCCTCTAAAATAGAGGTCTAGCTTGGGTGACATCATCTAACTGATGAGTTTGAATGACTGTTTGTGTCTGAGTTGAGTCTAGTTGATTTCTCTTGATTGATTGAGTTGATGAGGCATTAAGATGATTTGAATTGAGATAAATCAATGAGGTTGAGTTTTGAGTTGATTGATATGATTATTATTGCGATGTGAGTTGATTGATGAGTTGAGCATGTTTTAGTCTTGGGAAGGAGTATCGAGCATCAAGCTAAGAGTGAGTAAATAACTACATTAACCCATAGAACTACGTTGTCAATGCAGGATAGTCGTGCTACACATTTTGGTGACTCTTGTCCCGAAAGATAGACATTTACTATGGATCTATGAGGCAATTGATCATCCTTTACCTTGGCAAGTTTAGCATGGGTGTGGCAACAACGTCGCCTTCGTTGTGCATCACCAAACTAACAATGGTGGGATTAGATGTCGATTAAGAGAAACTCCCAAGCAACCACAGATTGAGCATAACATTTCTAAACTGAGCTTATTTGTACTGAGTCCATTTCAAAATTCATGATTTACTTTAAACTTGCATATTTATTGAGATGAGCTATGAGTCTTTGAGTTGAGGTGACAGAGTTGAGCTTTACTTTCTTTAGGTATTTTACATACCAATATTGTCACGCCCCGAATCCCCTTAGGGCGGACCGGCACCCGTTGCCGATGAGGCCCGGGAGAACCAACCTGTAACTA
>JAOTQR010126993.1:0-22799 GCA_025774065.1 Solanum ossicruentum
GTATGGCCCGTGACATAATTCTTTACTCCATCAGCCGGCGAGACCGTATCATGAATTTATATTATGTTTATTAGGCGGCAGTACCGCAGTGGGGACCTCGTCGGTCCGCGTTGATATATGTATGTGTGTATATATATATGTGTGTTTTCTTGTATTCTGGGAGCTGCTGCAGGTGTGGTTAGTCAATAAAATAGAGGAAACACTGCCGAAATTTTGACAGAATTCCAGGCTATCTTTATTGAGGCATTCGGTTTAGTATGTGCTTACGTGTCCCTATCGGGCACCGGTCACGAGCCCAGGGTGGGGGTGACAAATTTTTGGGGCATCAAAGGTTATTTTGGATATTTAAGTTTTTGACTAGTTTTAATGAGTTTTTTCAGGTTCTAGGTTCAAGAGACCTCAGAATCAAATTGTGATAATTGCATTTAGTTCGAAATGTTATTTTTGGTAGGGATATATCTTTTGGTTTTGTGCATCGAGTCCTGAACGAACCTTTGGAGTCCGTTCCGAATTTGAATAGAGTGATTTTGCTGAGGTTTGTGGAACATCCTTTGTTCTCCATGTTCGCAATATTGGGACTCACCTTCATAGAGTGTAGAGCACTACACGGTGGGTGCCCACTAAACTAACCATGCTGGCAAAATATCTTCCCACCACCCAGACAATCATGCTTGATATGGCCGATCATATGAGCATAGTGCACTACACTCTAAAATGTACCACCTGCTAGGACCAGTAAAGTTGTAACCTCTTGAAGATATCCTATTAACCCCTTGGTGAAACGCTAGATCCTCTCAATCTCGGTGGGAATGCTAGATAAGGCTTACCTGGAAAGCTCATGAAATCTAGTCTCATAATCAAATACTGTGATGGATCCCTACTGTAGTCAATCAAACTCATCTGGTCTGTTGTTACGGAGACTGTAAAGTACAAATATCTCCAAGAACACCTGGGTAAATTGATTCCATATCATAGTTTGTGATCCAACAGGTATGCGGGCTAAAATTGATCTACATCACTTCTTGGCCAAGCTAGTGAACTAGTATAAAGTGTAAGCAACTCCGCGAGTCTCCAGAATAGCCAGATTGCATAGTTGATCCTGACACTATGATAGAAAGTCATAAGCCCTGGTGACCATCAAATCTGGGAGGATCTAACCAGATAAAGGCACTATAGGTGGATCTACTTACTCGCACTCCGTAACATAAAGGCTGGGTCTGTGAACGTGGAGGTTATAGCACAATGGCCTCTGCCAATGCGGGTCCCAATCCCGCAAACACGAAGAACAAAGGATGTTGCACCATTTGCAGCAAAAATCAGCTCTATTCTAACTTGGACGGACCCTCAGGGTTCATTCGGAACTCGGTACACACAAACCAAACATATAACCCTACCAGAAATGATATTACAGACTCAATGAAATCATCATAATTTGATTACAAGGTCTTTTTGAACCTGGAACCTGAAAAGCTCGTTAAAACTTGTCAAAAACTCAAATATCCAAAAATGACCTTGAAAACATCAAAAATTACACCATGACCATTTTTAGTATTTGTTTCACCATCTGGAAGCACTGGAATTGTTGAAATTTCAATTAGAGCTTCTGAACTCCAAATGTTGACTAAAATCAAATTATGGTCTGAAATCAATCGAAAATGTAACTTTGGATCCAAAGTCTTCATTTTAACTCCAAATTTAATTCTGTCACTTCTCCTCGACCAAATTTGACGCTCTGAAACTAATGGAATCGATGGATTTCTATTCCGATACCTGAAACTTCAAATGGTACAAAAACTCATGGTTTCAATGACTTAGGCTTCCAATAATGCCAAAACTCAAATTTTCCACTTTTTAAATACAAGTTCTCGGTTCCAACAACACAGATGATCCAGAGTACATCCGAAGTAGCTTATGAATGAACAAAACAGTAACTTCTATAGATAAACTAAAAAATGAATGTCAAGGTCATTACAGATGCTCTGAGTTGTTACAATATTTTTTTTTTTAAAAAAAAGAATTCCAGTATTGTAGATATAATTTCAATATTAGAAATATATTTTTTAATGCAAAGTTGATTATAATTAATTTCATTCCATCTAATTTAATTTTCATTTATTGAAGTAATCAGATCATGAAAATAGTAATTTACAAATAAAGTAAAAGTCAAGTTTTAATTACTATACATAAGACCCACATGACCTTTCTAAGCTACGTTCAACTATAAGAATTTTCAGGCTGTCGTATGTAAAGTCTTCATTCTTCAATTTGGTATTTTCAAATTGGAAATGTAAGATCATTTTCGTGTCAATTTCTTTTATGTAATTTGAAGCACTATAATACTATTTGAAGCACTACATTGCAAATTATATTACTAGTAAGCCCTTTTGAGTCTGTATTTCTTTCATAAATAATAAAAGAAAAGAAATATAACTTAGAAAAATTATTAATTTCTACGTTCCCAGCAACGGCACCAAAAATGTTTTGCTTCCCTAACACACGGAAGTATACATGGTCAACCCAAGTAATATAGTGACATTTAAAGAGCCAGGATATCTGTCATGACCCAAGCCTAGGGCCTAGACGTGACATGGTGATTGGGAAGCCCGAAGGCAACCCAAACAAGCCTCTTAGCATATCGTTTGCACATCCTTGGTTTCACGGAAACAATAAAAGATAAATAAGCACACAAATAATTTCTAAGGGAAGCGGTGCTTTGGACTCATGATATGTGAATGTTATAGGAAAGAGGATAAACATGAATCACATAGCAAATAAATCTAAGGGGTGGATAAGTATGACTCACGCTATGGGGATAGATAGGGGAAAGGGATTTGCATGAATAACATAACAAGCAAATATTACGGGGAGGGTAAGTAGGACTCAAACTATGGGGAATGGGGACTTAGGACTTTCATCACTTCCCACCATAATCAATAGGGTCAAGGGATAGGGTCTAAGGGATAAGTCTCCATAAAGTTTCAACATAAAATTATAGGTACATAGTGTAGTATCCAACAAAACCTCTGAGATGAATAGGAAAGGAGCCAAGACATGTTCAAGGATCACCCTCAAACTAGGAAGTCAAGTGGAATAAGGTCTTAACATAAGTAAGATAGAAAGTGGATATTGTCCCTAAACTAGAGGACTCACTGACTCTATTCTTTCAATGATCCAAAGCTAACCATGTGGAGGATATCGATGAGTGTCAGCTGCTGTATGATTAAATAATTCAGGCATAGAAGTATGCAGCAGTACTTAGAATGTACTTGTAAGTACGTATGCAATGCATGACATGAAAATAAATAATGAAATGCTTCATGCTAAGTCTTGTGATAAAAATGATACATTTACAAACGCACTAGTAAGCCATAATCATGCTACAACTTTAGAAAGAACATAGTAAGATGCATAGGTAAACATAATCTAGAATAATCAAATTATATAAACTTGGAATATACATATGGTGATCATTTAGACATTTTACTCTAACCATATAATATGGAATAATGCACACAAGAAATAAAGAACTTACCCTTACTTGAATGCATGTTAGGTCACATAAACTTAAATTAATGAGACATACATGATGTCATACATAATTAAAGTATTAATAATTTTGGGCGAACAATACATCACTTTACATAAAAGACTATTTTATTTTGCAAGGAACATTAGTAGTCATAATAGAGACCACCTTACACACTTGTAGACATTATCATGTACTTTTTGTGGAAAATACCATTTGAACTTGTGAAACAATGAATCATAGAAACTTTAAATCACCTTTGGACATAACATAAAGGAATAATATTAATTTATCATGAAGGGACCTATTGGGAACATGGGGAGAACTTGATCATAGGTCATAAAATCATTTGAGCTCTTAAAATGATGAGTTATATTAATTCGAAATACCATCAATAGTAGTAAGCATATTTGGACATAATAATAAGGAACCATCATAATCGTCATAAGAGAATATTTTGGGACAGGAGAGGGACATGAGCATATATAAGAAAACCATAGATCAAGAGTAACATAAGACATAAAGCTTTAGGGAGTTCATAAAAGATAGTAATAAAGATCATAACCGATATAAATCATGTGAGCTAATCAATGGAGTCTCGATGTTTCCACTACATTAGTAGAAAGGAGGAAGTCACTTGCCAATGTGAACCTCATAGTGTCTAAGTGGATCTACTAAGCCTCATGTGAACCGGGTACTCACCTCTAGTTCTTGGACTCGGGTACTCGCCTCAAGCCCTCATTTTTAGGGTACTCGCCTCTTAGGGACTGAGCGTTCACCTCTAACCCCTTTACCTTGGTGGGGCATCGTTTTAGGACTTGGGTATTTGCCTCTAGTCCACTTGGTTCTAGGTAGTCTCACACAAGAGTAGGAAAATCGTAGGTCATAGTGTCATATCATATAATCATTCCAAGTCATATGGGAGGGAAATTTTTCCTATCCCTAACCTATTGATATCATAAAATCAAAGTCATAAGATAGATCTTTAATCATTCCTTAGGTGGGAAATCCTCCACCATAATACATTCATTCATTAAATAGATGGGAGACCCTCTACCATCAACATTCATTCATAGGAAACTTTTCATAAGCCAATAATAAACATAGAATGTCTCATAAGGATTCATTCCTCATTATTGAGACATCATACTTCAAGAAATATAGTGAATGTCATCAATTTAAATCATTATTAAACAATCCATCACAATCGTACATATCATCTTTCAAATCATGGACATGGAAACTTGAAATTCACCTCATAAAGTGCTCAACTTCATAGTATCTCATGGTATTACAAAATTTATAGTTTTGAAGATTATAAACTAGCTCATCAAACCATCACATTATAATATCAATAAAGAGCCTCATATCATTCATAACATTTATAACATTCTCGTGAACTCATAGCATGCTTAATTTTCCTTCAACATTAACAACATTCATAAATCATGTGTCTTACCATAAAGCCTTCATCACATAAGAGATTTACCACATAAATTAGTCAAAACATGGTGGGTATATGTATTTAAGCTTAAAATCATAGAATTCAAGTGTAACAAACATGATAGGGGTAACTTAAAGTCATTTAAGAAGTCATTCAAATAACCCAACAACATACTTGAAAAACCTCAATTTTGGTTCCACAAAAACCATTCACAAATTAATAATATTTTCAAGTCTTTCAAGATATCATAGCTTACAAAGCTTTAATGTAATAAGCATACCATAATTTCAGTTATTAGTAGGAGCCCATGCATCAATAAATCAATAACCAATAAATTTCTAACATATTTCATGTAATGGAATGAAATTAGAAAATACCCATAAAGAATTAGTTATTAGAATCAAGAAATTTGACAAAAATATTTTTGGGGTTGCTGGGTGATAGGATCCACGGATGAAGATGAAAAACCCCAAAAAGTGCACAGAAATGTACCTCGGGAACACCCCATATTCGTAATTTTCATATATTTCATAAATCCATGCATGATATCAGAATCTGACTTCATATTCTTGATCAGAGGGAAAACTTGAGTGGGTTACGGGTATAACCTAAATTTTAGTGGACCCGTAGTGAAATTTCATTTCCAGTGGGCCTTCACATTGGCTCAGCGATGCGGAGCCAACGTGGAGTAGTACATTTTGTTCCATTTTTTTTAATTTCAGATATGGCTTTAGGGTCTTGGGCCTAAGCCTTTCCATGCGTTAAAACACCTATATTTAGTCATATTTCGACTTCATATCATACAAGACATTCCCCAAAAACCCTCTCTAACACTTAGAAAAATATTTCACCTAAATTCAAGTGTCCCAATATCATTTTGGATCTCAAGGATTTCATTCAAGCTTCAAGTTCTCAATCAAATCTTCATCAAGGGAATCTCCAAAGTTGAGGTATGTGGGTTACAACCATTAGCTTCTTTCACCCATGGTGCCCGACCTTCCTTTTTACCTAAAATTCATGTTTTCAAGTTAGATTATCTATGGGTATCTCTTACTATGAAAGTTGATTATAAACTATATTGGGGTTTCATAAAAATGTGACTGTTTAAGCATGTTTGAGCTATGAATCTATGATCCATTATGTGGGTTCATGAGGATTTTTGATGTATCTTGCATGAGGGTATTATCAAGTGTTGCTGGGTGATTTTATATTGAATTTTCTCACGTAATTTCACTCTTGAATTGAATGATTTTGTACTAGCATTATACACCCGCCAAGTGTTTGATAAAATGTTCGATTATAGAATCTTGAGATATTAAAGGTGTAATGCATGACATATGATTTAAGTGATTTTATGATGATGAAAGGAATGTATATTTGTGTCAATTTCATCAATAGTATTTATAGTGTTGCAAGTTAACTATGCCTCGTGCAATGGTGGTAGTCCCGTACTACCATATTGGGTGGTATGTACCTCAATTGCCTTGCTTGGGAGGGGGGGGGGGTTAGGCCCATGCTACCATGTTAGGGAGTATGTACCTCAATAACCTTGTACAAGGGGTGGTAGGCTCGTACTACCATATTGGGGGGTATGTACCTCAATCGCCTCCCGAAATGGTGGTAGGCCTTGGGTTCCGAGTACTAGTTTGCTTGGTCTATAATGATGGTCTCTTCCTACTGATGTAATATGTTCTATATAAGTATAATTTACTTCAAGCATCATTCATGTATGCCATATTGCTATTATGCTCATTCATTGCCTAATTATGCATTTCGATAATGTTGCTTATCTCTTGTTACATTGCTTCCTACATACTTAGTACATCCAAACGTACCAATGCGTACACTATTCCTACATGATGTAACCATGTAGGAACTGGACCTCTACTTGATCATCTTCTTCATTCACGTGTCTATTACTATATTCTAAGCAAGTTTGGTGAGTCCTCAACTCCGAGGATGATATCTTTTGATCTTATGTTATGCAAAGACTCTCTTTCTTTGGTTGTATGCTTTGACTATGAGGGTGAGCCCAAAAAGTTGTCTTGACCACTGCTCAATTCTAAGTTTAAAGGTGTTGTTGGACAAATAATGTATTTATGCTTTGAACTATGTCTTTTCTTGACTCTTGATCATTTTATGCTGTGAAAACTTCCCCTTGGTCTCTTACCCTTATTTTTAGGTTGTCTTGTTGTTGTTTACTTGCTTTTGCAACCAAGGATGTATATTAATATGCTAAGAGGATTGTTGGGGGTCCTTTCGGTTTATCTATTCACCACTTCACGTGTAGGCCCTAGGCTTGGGTCATGACAAAGATGGCATCATAGCACTAGGTTGTTAATAGTCCTCGGCATCCAATACACCACATCAATTAGAGCCTTATTCATGGTTGTGAAGTGCACTATGACTATGAGTAAGAGGCTATGAAACATTTTAGGAAATATTTCCCTTCTTCATGATCTATGTTGTGCTATAGAAGTTAGGTAAGGTTTCCCCTCTAACAAATGTTATTTGTCATTTTAGATCATGCCTAATACAAGAGGAAGAAGAGCCCATGCACCCGAAGAACAATCGGCTCCTCCCGCTCCCCAAACTCCTCAAGGTGGGGGAGTGGCTCGTGATGAATTCTGGGATACTATCACCATGCTAGTCCATGCCATGACTAATCAAATCAACCAAGGGGCCTAAGCCCCTCATGCTTCTACACCGGCTTCAAGGGAGAGAGACTTTACTAAAATAAACCCACCAGAGTTCTATGGGTCTAATGTGGATAAGGAACCTCAAGAATTTAGGTGTACAAGGTATTGTCTATTATGGGGGTTAGATCGGAGGAGACGTTGAAGTTGGCGGTACACCAACTCAAGGGGGTGGCTCAAATATTGTTTACCAAATGGAAAACGGAGAAGGGGAACAACAATGTTGTCCTTTAGGAAGACTTTAAGTTGGCATTTCTCAACTGGTTCTTCCCTCTTAAGCTCAAGGAGGCCAAGATGATGGAGTTTATGAATATAAAGAAAGGATTAATAAGTGTGAGGGAGTATTCCCTCATGTTCAACCAACTCTCCAAATATGCTCCACAATTGGTTGTCAATTCGAGGTCTAGAATGAACAAGTTTATAATGGGGGTATCCGACTTAGTTAATGAGGCATATTGTTCGGCCATATTGATAAGTGACATGGATTTGTCCCGCCTAATGACATATGCCGAGCAAATGGAGGGGAAGAAGCTTAGATAAAGGAGGAGCAGTGAAGCCAAGAGGGCTTGTTTTGAGGGTAAATTCCAAAGTCTCAAGGATGGGTGGTTTCATCAAGGCCAAGGATCTTCCAATTCCCTTAATGGAATATTTTCCAATGACAACCCAAGGGTCCAAGGTGATGGTGGGGTAGTGCCTAAAGCTATGTGTCTAAAATGTGGTAAGGCCATAATGGCCCATGTTTGAGGGATACTAATGCTTTTTATGGTTGTGAAGATATAAGTCATAAGGTGATAGACTGCCCTCGTAATCGGAACAAGGGTAGAGATGTTCATCCACAAGGTGCAAATGCGGTTACTAGGGGAAAAGGTGGCCAACAAGGTGGTGCCCCAAGGCACAATCGGTTCTGTGCTCTTCAAGGGAGAAAATGGGTAGATGAGGTGCCCAATGTCGTCACTGGTATAGTAAAAGTCTTTGATTTTGATGTATATGCATTGATAGACCTGGGTCCCACTCTTTCTTTTGTTACCCCCTTTGTGGCCAATAAGTTTCATGTTGAACCCGAATTGTTGTGTGAGCCATATGAGGTGTCTACTCCTATTACTACATCCATTGTTTCTAGAAGAATTTATAGAAATTGTCCCATTTGCACTTTTCATACAATATTGCCTTGTTATTTTGTTGAGTTGGATATGGTAGAGTTTGATGTCATTCTTGGGATGGATTGATTTCAAGCATATTATGCTTCTATAGATTATAGAACCCATAGGGTCAAATTCCATTTCCCTAATGAACCCGTCCTCGAGTGGGAGAGTTATGTTGTGGTGGTCAAGGCTTGATTTATTTCTTACATTAAAGCCCATAAGTTAATTTCTAAAAGGTGTCTCTTATCATCTTGTGAGGATTAGGGATGTTGAGCCTAAATTCCTTTTTATAGAGCCGATTCCAATGGTTAATGAGTTTCTTGATGTCTTTGCAAATGAGCTTTCCATTGTTCCTCTCAAAAGGAAATAGACTTTGGTATAGACCTCCTTCCCGATACTCAACCCATCTCTATTCCCCTTTACCGTATGGCCCCGGTGGAGTTAAAGGATTTGAAAGAACAATTGAGGGTTTGATGGAGAAGGGTCTTATTAGGCCTAGCCAATCATCTTGGGGTGTACAAATGTTATTTGTGAAGAAGAAAGATGGTTCCTTTAGGATGTGTATTGACTATCGGCAACTTAATAGGGTCATCATTATGAACAAATACACTTTACAAAGGATTGATGATCTATTTGACCAACTTTAAGGGGCTAGTCACTTCTCTAAGATTGATCTTAGGCCTGGGTATCACCAAGTGAAAGTGAGGGAATGTGACATTCCCAAAATGACCTTCCAAACTAGGTATAGGCATCGTGAGTTTGTGGTTATGCCTTTCAGGTTGACCATGCACCAGCTATCTTCATGGATCTTATGAATAGGGTCTTTTAAATCCTACCTTTATTATTTTAATATGGTCTTCATCGATGATATTTGATTTATTCCTATAGTAAAGAGGAGCATGTGAGTCACTTGAGAGTGGTGCTATAAAGTTTGAGGGAGGTCAAGTTGTATGCTAAATATGAGAAATGTGAGTTTTGGTTGCAAGAGGTTGCCTTTCTAGGTTATGTGGTATCAGGGGATCTTATTAAGGTAGATCCTAAGAAAATAGAGGTGATTAGAAATTGGCCTAGACCTTTGACCCATAGGATATTAGAAGCTTCTTGGGCTTAGTGGGTTATTACGAGAGGTTTGTCAATGGGTTCTCTTCTATTGCTTCACCTATGACTAAGTTGACCCAAAAGAAGGCTAAGTTTGTGTGGACTGATGAGTGTGAAAAGAATTTCCAAACTTTGAAGAATAAGCTTGTGTCTGCTCCTATCTTGTCTCTACCAGAAGGGTTGGAAGGGTTTGTTGTATATTGCCATGCCTCAAGAATCGGTTTGGGTTGTGTTTTTATGCAGAATGGTAAATTGATAGCCTATACTTCTAGAAACCTTAAGCTACATGAAAATAATTATTCTACCCATGATCTTGAATTGTTGCCATGGAATTTGATTTGAAAACTTGGCGTAATGTTTTGTATGGGTTGTACGTTGATGCGTTCACCATCAAAAAAGTCTCCAATGTATGTTCACTCAAAAAGATCTTAACTTGAGACAATGAAGGTGGTTAGAGCTCCTTAAGGATTATGATATGAGTGTGCATTATCATCTCGATAAGGCTAATATTATGGCTGATGCTTTGAGTAGGGTGTCCATGGATAGCCTAGCTCATGTTGATGATGGTGACGAAGAGGTGGCTAGGGAGGTCCATCAGTTGTGTAGATTGGGGGTTAGGTTGGAAGAGATTGGGAATGGTGGTGTAGTGGTGGTTGAAGGTTCTAAATCTTCAATGGTTGAGGAGGTGAAGGCAAAGCAAGATCTTGACCCCGCCTTGTTAGAGTTGAAGACCTTGGTGAGAGATGGTAAGGTGGAGGTTTTCTCCCGAGGGGAAATAATGCCCTTAGGTACCAAGGTAGGTTGTGTGTGCCTAACGTTGATGACTTAAGAAGGTTGGTTTTAGATGAGTGTCATAATTCTTCATACTCTATTCAACCCAGTTATATAAAGATGTATAGGGATTTGAGGGAAGTGTTTTGGTGGGACGGTATGAAGTGGGACATTGCTAGGTTTGTATCCAATTGCCATAATTACCAATAAGTCAAAGCGAAGCATCAAAGGCTTGGTGGCCTAGGCGAAGATATAGAGATTCCTACTTGGAAGTGGGAGGAAATTTTCACGTCCCAAATTAAGGCCTAGATGTGACACGACGAATGGGGAACTTGAAGGAACTCCAAATAAACCTCTTAGCATATCATACACACAACCTTGTCCACATAAGCCTTGGACCAAAAAGCCTTGGATCGAAATAGAAAACTAGCAGCAAAATAACAAATCTCTAGGACGGCTCTGGGTCACGGAGAGAACGCATACCCTCACTAGAATGCAAAATTTTGGCGAAATGGAATTTCTCCACAGTTTCTCTAACATCGGTGTTAGACCAACTTCGCACTAAATTTTACCCCAAATAAGAATATGAAGTCAAATTTTCTATATCACGTATGAATTTTTAGTTATATGGTAAGTACGATCATGGACACTTTCAAGGCACATTTTCAGGCACTTTTTAGGGTCATTTTAGAAATCAACATGGATTTTTTGGTTGGGTTGCCTAAGACTAGAAAGGGTTTTGATTCTATTTGGGTTGTGTTGGATAGAATGACAAAGTTGGCTCATTTCCTACTGGTTTAGACTACTTATGGTACCGAAGATTAGGCTAGATTGTACATCTATGAGTTGGTTAGATTGTATGGGGTGCCTTTGTCTATCATCTCGGATCTTGTTCTCAATTCAATTCACATTTTTGGAGGTCCTTCCAAAGAGGACTTGGTACCAAAGTTAAGCTTAGTATGACCTTTCACCCTCAAAAGAAGGCGAAGCCGAAAGAACTATCCAAACTCTTGAGGATATGATTAGAGCTTGTGTTTTGGAGTTTAAGGGTAGTTGGGATGATCATCTTTCACTAATTGAGGTTGCATATAATAATAGCTACCATGTAAGCATTAGTATGGCTCGTTTTGAGGCTCTTTATTGTAGGCGTTGTAGATCCCTGGTTGTGTGATTTAAAGTGGGGGAGATGACTTTGTTGGGTTCAGATTTGGCTATGGAGGCCCTAGAGAAAATGATGTTGATAAGAGAGAGGTTTAGAATAGCCCAAAGTAGGCAAAAGTCCTATGGCAATGTGAAGAGAAGGGATCTTGCATTTAAGGTTGATGATTGGGTCTATTTGAAGGTATCACCCATGAAGGGTGTGGTTCGTTTTGGTAAAAAGGGTAAATTGAGTCCAAGATTCATGGGTCCTTACAGGGTTTTGAGGAGGATTGGTAAGGTGGCCTATGAGTTAGAGTTGCCCAGTGAAACTGATATGGTTCATCCGGTCTTCCATGTATCTATGTTGAGGAAGTGTGTGGGTGACCCTAATGCTATTGTACAATTGGGCATTGTGGGTGTTTGTCACGCCACAGAATGGTACCCTAGATGTGACTGGAACTAGGAGGCTATTGCTAGCCCCTAAGCGGACCACCTAGTCTCATTGCCAGCCCCTAAGCGGACCACCTAGTCTCATTGCCTTCGTCCACTCAAATCATTAGTCGAAGAAAATAATTTAATAATAATATTATTATTCTGCCTGTGGGCTCAATGCATCTCAGTCAATCATGGAAGAAATAAAATACAAAACAAAAGTTTCAACATAAAGGAGGAACAGGGAAAGAACCCCGACATCAAACATCAACATCTACATCTATAAAGCCTCTATACTGTTGTCTGAGATGGCACCATGACAGGCTATGGCTACCAAAATCAAGTAAGAGACTATCAATCAAAAGAAGACAAATATCCTCCGAATGTAGGGGAGGACTCACCACTGTCTGGATATACGGAAAGCTCTGAACCTCAACGATTGGGCTGCTGAAGTCCTTGGTCTATCGAATCAGCATCATATAACGATGTAGCGCCAAAGAGGCATTAGTACGTTGAATGTACTGTATGTAAAACAGGCTAAAGAAAAAGAAAGAAACAATATACAATCCCTCATCAATAACTCACCCTCACCTAAGAGTGAAGGACAAGACTTTTTCACCTCACTATCCATCTAACATGAAACAATCATATCACATCAGAGTCCTATCATCATGAAACCTATCTGGTAGTTTCTATAACCAACAACAACTACCTACGAGCCGGTAGTGATACAACAAAGAGATGTCGTTTCCACATCTATTCGCTATAGAATGGATCCAAATTCTGTCAAGTCCTCTTTTGGGACAAAGGAAACATCCGCTTTCACAGTCCAATCCTCTCCTATGCTGGCCACATAGTCTATGGGTACGAGTGGGATTCACTCTCACCCACTTTAGTGCTAATACTCCTCCCAAGACTCAATATGCTCATAAGTCTATCAATCCATCAAGAACTTTCATCACCCAACCTCTACGGGCAAGACTATCTTTTTCAAACTCAGGGGAATATATCCATTCAACTCTATCAATATTATTTTCAACTATCACAGTCATCAACACACTCACCTCATGACTCAAACTCAGTCAAGTATCACATTCAGACAATCAAGGGTCTATACATTCCCCTAATCATTATTCAAGTCTTTATACAAAATTCATAAGTGTTCGATCACAATCACATAATAATGTGTATATACAGTAAACTTTAAGCATGGTGATCATCATTTTAGGACACAAAATATATTTAAAATAGTATTTTCAAGAAATAAAGATAATATCAAAGAAATTAAATGATAATACTCAAGAACCTTCAAGAAATCACTATTCAAGAGTTCTAAGTATCAATTGTACATCCTAACTCTATATTGGGCACATGGAAGAACAATTCCATGCTTTTGGGTAGCCTTTAGATACCTGGTAATGAAGAAACCTTAAGGATTTCGGGATTTCTCTGGAAACGCTCACTCTGTCTCTCCTTCTTCTCTCTTAGAACTTGCGTAAAACTTAGAAAATTTATGGGTTTAAAACCCGTTTTGTATGAATTATAATTTAAAAATCTTTTTTGGGGATATTAAAATATATTAGGAAGGACAAAATTGTCCTCTCCAAATAAAACAAAAAAAAAATCATGGAACACAGATGTGCATTGCAGAGGGGGTGCGTACGAGTGATTTTGGTGAATTTTTACGTAAGTCCAATTACCATCAAACAACAAAGGAATACATAAGTGTAGCTCCATGCCCCTGGAGCATTGTGGAAGGGGTGTGGAAACACTACTGTTTCTGGCCAAAAAGTGACATTTCGAAAATCAACCCCCCTTGTTTTAAGTTGGGTTAAAATCATTTTCTGACTCGAATTTTCATGCTGAATGCAAATTTGGTCTTGGATTTACCATCAAAGCTTTGGAGGAAACATTGTATGCATGTAATTTAGGGGCATTTTGATAATTTTATGGGGTTTTACATCATCTCCTCGTTGGAATCATTCTTCCTTGAATGATGAGTAAAGGTCTGATGGAGACACGAATAATCCAAAAAATCATCTCATTCCTCACTCGGAAACACTCGAACTCTCGCTATCCATCATCTACCTATCTCTATCTTAGACTCGAGAATGGAATAAAATAAGGTATCAACTTAGGGAGAAAAAGAACTTTCGAGAATGTTAAGGATATAAATATTTACCTTCGACATCATCATCACTTGGCATGAATAGATGCGGGTATTTGAGTTTCATCGCTTCCTCAGCTTCCCACATAACTTCCTCAACAAATTGGTTCCTCCATAAAACTTTAACGGAGGATATCTCTTTATTACTCATCTTACGAACTTGTCGATCAAGGATCTGGACTGAAATCTCTTCGTATGGTAAACTACCCTTCACACCTGTACTCCCCACCGGAATTTCTAAGGATAGATCCCCTAAACACTTCTTCAGTATAGATACATGAAACACTAGGTGAACTCGATCTAGCTCGGAGGGAAACTCTAACTCGTAGGAAACTTTCCCAATCCTTCTTACAATCAGGTATGGTCCGATATAACGGGGACTCAGCTTCCCCTTCTTACAAAATCTTATGACAACCTTCAAGGGTGGCACCTTCAAGTACACCCAATCATCTACCTCAAACTCCAAGTCTCTTCTTCTCACGTCTGTATATGATTTCTAGCAACTCTAGGCTGTTTTCAACCTTTCCCTGATGACCTTCTCTTTCTCCATAGACTGGTGTAGGAGATTATGCCCAATCAACTCAGCTTCACCCACCTCGAACCACCCAATCGAGGATCTATATCTCCTCCTATATAATCCTCATATAGGGCCATCTGAATGCTGGCATGATATCTATTACTGTACGTGAACTCGATCAACAGTAAATGATCATCCCAATTTCCCTTGAAGTCGATAACACATGCTCTCAACCTATCCTCCAATATCTGAAGAGTGCACTCTGCCTGGCCATCTTTCTGAGGGTGAAAAGTGGTGCTCAAATTCACCTTCTTAACCAATCCCTTCTGAAAAGATCCCCAAAATTGAGAGGTAAATTGATCTCCTCTGTCCGAGATGATGGACAAGGGAACCCCATGCAACCTCACAATCTCACGGATGTATAGTCGAGTATACTCCTCAGCCGTATAAGTTGTTTTAACCACCAAGAAGTGGGCTAATTTAGTCATCCTGTCAACAATCACCTATATCGAATAATGCTACCTTATGGATCAGGGTAAGCCCATGATGAAATCCATGCTGATCACCTCCCATTTCCACTCTGAAATTTTAAAGTTTTGAGCCAATACACGTGGATTCTGATGTTCAACCTTAACCTGTTGGCAATTGGGACACTTAGCAACAAATTCAACAATGTCCTTCTTCATCCCATTCCACCAGTAGACTTCCCTCAAGTTATGGTACATCTTGGTGGAGCCAGGATGTATAGAATATCTCGTACTATAAGCTTTGACCATGATTCTGTCTCGAACACCATCAACATCAGGTACACAATATCTCTCTTGATATCTCAATACCCAATCTTCCCCTTTGGAGAAACCCATCACCTTCTTCTTGTGAACCGCTTCTTTAAATAGGAGTAAGACAGGGTCTTGGTCTTACTTTTTTCTCACATCTGACACTAAGGATGACGTAGACCCATTTTGAACATTGACCCTGCCTTTGTCATTCTCCTCAAGTTGTACTCCCAATCGAGCCAATCTATGCAACTCTCTGGCTAACTCTCCCTTCCCCCCCTCCATATGGGCAGTACTACCCATGGACATCCTGATAAGAGTATCAGCAGCAATGTCAGCCTTACCTAGGTGGTAGAGGATGCTCATATCATAATCCTTGAGCAACTCCAGCCACCTTGTCTGCCGTAGGTTGAGCTCTTTCTGATTGAACACATACTGCAAACTCTTATAGTCAATAAACATGTCCACATGTACTCCATACAAATAGTGATGCCAGATATTAAGTGTGAATACCACTACTACCAATTCTAGATCATGGGTTGGATAATTCTTCTCATGGATCTTAAGTTGTCTAAAAGCATAAGCTATCACCTTCCCTCTCTGCATAAGCACATACCCCAATCCAACTCTGGATGCATCACAGTATATCAAAAAGTCACTTGTCCCATCTGGCAAGGTCAACACTAGTGTTGTAGTCAATCTAGTTTTCAATTACCAGAAAGCTCTTCTCACATTCCTTAGACCACTGAAACTTGGTCTTCTTCTGAGTCTGCTTTGTCAAAGGGGATGATAGAGAAGACAAGCCCTTAACAAATCTGCGATAGTACCAGGCCAAACCCAAGAAACTTCTTATTTTTGTTGGAGAAGTTGGTCTAGCCTAGTTCTTAACCAACTCAATCTTCTGAGTATCCACTCGGATACTATCTCCCGAAATGCCATGGCCTAAGAAAGCCACTAACTTGAGCCAAAACTCACACTTGGAGAATTTTGCGTACAACTTATGATCTTTGAGTGTTTGCAAAATCACTCTAAGGTTATTAGCATGCGCTTCTTCAGTCATCGAATATATCAGAATGTCATCAATAAACACGATTACGAACTTATCAAGATATGGCTACCTTGTTCATCAAATCTGTGAAAGCTATAGGTGCATTTGTCAACCCGAAGGACATGACAAGAACTCAAAATGGCCATACCATGTCCTTAAGGCTGTCTTAAAAATATCACTTTCACTCACTTTCAACTGATGGCAACCCGATCTTAGGTCTATCTTGGAGAAACAAGTAGTACCCTGAAGCTGGTCAAAGAGATCATTTATTATGGGAAGACGATACTTATTTTTTATGGTAACCTTGTTCAGCTATCGATAGTCTATACACATCATCAAAGACCTATCTTTCTTACGCGCAAATAGGATAGGAGCACCCCAAGGTGAGACACTAGGCCTTATAAAACCTTTCTCTAACAGCTCTTTCAACTGCTCTCTCAATTCTTTCAGCTTTTTAGGGGCCATTCTATAGGGTGGAATTAAGATAGGTTTGTTCTCGGGAAGAACATCAACTCCAAAGTCAATCCGCCTATCAGGAGGGACTCAGGAAAGATCATCAGGAAGTACCTCAGGAAACTCATTCACAATTGGAACTTACTTAAGAGCAGGAGACTCAACTTCATCAGACATTACTTGCACGAGGTGGTAAATACAACCCTTGGATATCAACTTTCTACCTCTAAGATAAGAGATGAATTTGCCCTTAGGGACAAGAGAACTCCCTTTCCACTCTATGATAGGCTCATTAGGAAATTGGAATTTAACCATCCAGGTTCTACAGTCAACAGAAGCTTAGTAAGCATGAAGCCAGTCCATGCCATTATTATATGAAAATCAACCATCTCCAACTCTACCAAATCAGCTAAAGTGTCTTTATGATAAATAGACAGCACATAATCCCTGTAAACCCTCTCAACTAGGATAGAATCTCTAGTAGGGGTAGAAACAACAAAGGGGTTCAAGCAAACACTCCGAAAGAATCCTGAATTTAATAGCCACATAAGGGGTCATAAAAGACAAAGTGGCACTTAGATCAAGTAATGAATAGCAATTATAAGGAAAGACTTGAAGCATACCCGTGGGGATATCAGGTGCAGCGTATCGGTTACCTATAGCATAAAGACAGTTCGTCCTACCTCCTATACCCATAGTAGTACTCTTTACTGATTACTGGCTAGGGGTGCGGTTGAAGATTGAGCTCTGCTGCTCCCCTCACCTCGCCTCCTCTTTGGACACAAAACTTAAATGATAAGCCTGACCATATGCATAACACACATCTTTGCCAACACGGCACTCACCCAGATGAAGCTTACCATGCTTACTGTAAGGTGGCTTTCCCCTTATTCCTTAGGTCACACTGGCCTAAAATTGGACGCCCGGGGTCCTGAAATTCTGATAACATTGACATAGTATATCATACCTGGTTGGCTTCATGGGTGCACTTACTACAGATGGTGCAAGATGTGATGATCTCTTCTGAAAATAAGATTTATCACCTCTAGTCTGTGTCTATGGGCTAGGCTTATGTCCTGCTGACTTCGCCCTTATGCTCAAATTCTCTTCTCTATCCCTCATCTTATCTTCCTCTGTCTGTTGAGCGTACACCATAAGTTTGGAGAAGTCCATAGAAGGAATCAGCTAAGCAGTCTTACAGTCCCTCTGCATATGTCTAGCCAGGCAAAACACAAACCTCCTCATCTTATTCCCCATATCCTTCACCATTCTAGAGCATGCCTTGACAATTTGATGAACTTAAGTCTATACTCCTTCACAGTCATCTCTCTCTATTTCAGATTCACAAACTCATCCGCCTTCACCTCCCTCAACTCTTGAAGAAAGAAATGATCAAAGAAGGCAGTTTCAAACTCCTCCCGTGCTGCAAGCTCCGCATACTTACCTCCACTCCCCTCCCACTGTGTGTACCACACATTAGCAACGTCCTTCAGCTGGTCGAATGCAAACTCAACTCTCTCAAGCTCATTCGCATGCATAACCCTCAGAACCTTAGACATCTCATCTATAAAATTCTGTGGGTCCTCCTCTACTTTTGATCCCATGTTCACTGGCGGGTTCATCCTCAAAAAGTCCCTGAGCCGGGTTGCAGCTAAGGGCTCCTGCGATTAAGAACTAGGAGCCTGAGAACCTTGGCTATTCCCCTATGAGGCCACCAATTGAGTCAGCATGGAGATGGCTCCTCTGAATTCTGCCTCGATATAGTGGGAGCTAGCTGGGGCTGAGCAGGGGGCACCTGAGGGACCTCAGCAGTCCTAGCAGGGCATCCCTATCTTTTAGTCTCAGTCTACACCGGAGCTTCAGGTTGGGTTTTCTCAATAACGGAGCTGTGCATCACTTTGGGCATTTGTTCTCTTGGGCGACATTTTCTATAAGTGTAAAATGCAAGAGTTCAAGAAGGATTTCAGAAGTTAAATTTATTGCACAATTTCAGATCATAGAAGAAGGGTAACACTTCCTAATGTTCTATAGCCTCCTGCATATGAAGTGTGGGGAACAACACACCCATAAACATGACTCTACTAGACACGACTTCATAGACTCCCTTGGAAAATTTAACTCTGGGCACTGATAACAAGCTTATCACGCACCAGGAGGGTACTCTAGACATGACTGACACACAAAGGTTATTGCTAGCCCCCAAGAGGACCAACTAATCTCATTGCCTTCATCCAATCAATTCATTAGCGGAAGAAAATAATTTAATAATAATAATATTATTCTATATGTGGGCTCAATGCTATAAAATTCAGTCTATCATGGAAGAAATAGAATATCAAACAAAAGTCTCAACATAAAGGAGAAAGAGGGAAAGAACCCCTGACATCAAACATCAACGTCTATATCTATGAAGCCTCTATACTATTGTCTGAGATGGTACCATGGTAGGCCATGGATACCAAAATCAAGTAAAAGGCAACTAATCAAAGTAAGATAAACATCCTCCAAATGCAGGGTTGGACTCACCACTGTCTAGAAATACGAAAAGTTCTAAACCTCAACAATCGGGCTGCTGAATTCCTCAATCTATCGAATCTGCGTCATAAAATGATGTAGCACCAGAGGGGCATTAGTACGTGGAATTTACTATATGTAAAATGGGCTAAAGAATAAAAAGAAACAATATACATTCCCCCATCAATCAATCACCCTCACCTTAGAGTAAAGGATAAGACTCTATCACATCACTATAATCACATCACATCAGAATCCTATAATCATGAAACCAATCTGATAGTTTCTATAACAAGCAACCACTACCTATGAGCTGATAGTGATACAACAAAGAGATGTCATTGGCACATCCATCTAGTACCTTTCCAGGGTAAAGGATGAGTCTATCAGTGGATCCAAAGTCTGTCAAGTCCTCTTTTGGGACAAAGGAAACATCTTCTTTCATGGTCTAATCCTCTCCTACACTGGCTACATAGTTATGGGTACGGGTGGGACTCACTCTCAACCATTTCGGTGTTAATACTCCTCCCAGGACGCAATATACTCATAGGTCTATCGATCCATCAAGAATTTTCATCACCCAACCTCTATGGGTAAGACTATCTTTTCAAATTCAAGGGAATATATTCATTCAACTCTATCAATGGCATATTCAGCTATCACAAGTCATTAACACACTCACCTCAGGACTCAAACTTAGTCAAGCATCACATTTAGACAATCAAGGCTCTAGACATCCCCCTAAGTTCATTATTCAAGTCTTTACAGAGAGAATTCGTAAGGATTCGATCACAATCACATAATGTTGTATATATACAGTAAACTTTAAGCAGGATGATCATCAATTTAGGATACAAATTATAATTAAAAGAGTATTTTGAAGAAATAAAGATAATATCCAAGACATTAAATGCTAATACTCAAGAACCTTCAAGAAACCACTATTCAAGACTTCTAAGTATTAATTGTACATCCTAACTTATATTGGGAACAGAGAAGGACAATTTCATGCTTTTGGGTAGCCTTTACATACCTGGGAATGATGAATCTTCAAGGATTTCAGGATTTTTCTAGAAACCCTCACTCTGTCTCTCCTTCTTCTCTCTTAGAAATTGCGTAAAACTCAGAAAAATTAAGGGTTTAAAACCCTTTTTGCCTAAAATATGCTTTAAAAACCATTTTGGGGATATAAAAATATCTTAGGAACGACAAAATTGCCCTTCCTGAATAAAAATAAAAAAGTATAATTTCCTGCAACACAGGTGCGCGTTGCGGAGGGGGCGCACACCAGTGTTTTTTTGGGTCGAGAAACAAAGAAAAAACTCAAGTGTAGCTCGGCGCCCCTAGCGCGCCATAGAGGGAGCTCGAAAATGCTACTGTTTTTAGCCAATAAGTGACATTTCAAAAATTAACCCGACTTGTTTTAAGTTTGGTCGAGACTATTTCCTGACTTGGTTTTCTGTGCTGATTATAAATCTAGTCTCGAATTTTCCATCAGAGCTTGGGAAGATGCATTGTGCACATGATATATTTTAGGGGTGTTTTGCTAATTTTACTAGGTGTTACGGTGTTGTTGAAGACAACTTGACTTATGAAGAGGTTTGGATAGAAACTTTTAATAGAAAAGTGAAAAGGTTGAGGAACAAGGATGTAGCTTCCATTAAGCCCCTTTGGAGGAATCAACAAGTTGAAAATGATGCATGGGAAGTTGAGGCGGACATGCGAATGCAATATCCGTGTCTCTTCCATTCTACTCAAGCCTAAGGAACTAATCTAAGTCCCCTATGTGATTTCAAATCTTAAGTTTCAACCCTTATGTCATTTGCATATATTCATGTTTAAATTGACAAGTTCATGGTGATTTTGACACTTATGTTGAGATTATTAAAATGATGTTTAAGTGCATTGTTACATTCTTGTCGGGGATGATTCCTTCATGATTACTCTTATTATGTACACTTCTTTTACATCCCGGGATGAATGTTCCGAGAGGGAAGATATTGAAATTCCCCAAAAAGTGCCCGCAAATGTGCCTCGGAAACTCCCATTTTCATAATTTAATTTACATATATCTTAAAATACGTGCATGATATCAAGAACCCATTTTCATATTCTTGATCAAGGGACAAAATTGACCAGGACGCAGGTATAACCTATATTTTAGAGGTCCCGAAGCAAAATTTCATTTCATAAAAAAATTTCATTTCTTGTAGGCCTATGCATTGGCTCCGTGATGCGGAGCCATCGCGGAGTGGTACATTTTGTTGCCAGTTTTTATAATTTTGGCCTAAGGCTTTGGAGTCTTAGGCCTAAGCCTTCCCATCCATAAAAACACCTATACTTAGTCATATTTTAACTCCATATCATACAAGACATTCCTCAAAAACCCTCTCTAACACTTAGATAAATATTTCATCCAAATTCAAGTGTACCAGTCTCATTCCGAGTTTCAAAGATTTCATTCAAGCTTCAAGTTCTCAATCAAATCTTTATCAAGGAAATCTCCAAAGTTGAGGCATGTGGATTCCAACCATTGGGTCCTTTCACCTATGGTGCCCAACCTTCTTTTTTACGTAAAATGCATGTTTTCATGATAGATTATCTATGGATATCTCTTACTATGAAAGTTGATTATAAACTATTTCGGCTTTCATAAAAATGTGACTTTTTAAGCATTTTTTGAGCTATGAATCTATGATTTATTATGTGATTTGATGAGGGGTTTGATGTATCTTGCATGAGGGTATCACCAAGTGTTGGTTGGTGATTTTAAATTGATTTTGTCATGACCCAACCCCGGGGCCATGACTGGTGCCGATTAGACACCTAGACCAACATTCAACCACAAGTATCATCCGCAAGTATACGAACTCTACCGAAATTTCGGCAGAGTTTCCCCTGTTTTACTGACTATCCGCACCTGCAGCAGCTCCTAGAATACACTGACAAACACACAAATATATATATACATATCAACGCGGGCCGACAAGGTCTCCGTTGCGGTCCTGCCGCCTAATAAAGTATCAGACATGTACAATCACATCACACCTTAGACTTATCACCCACTCGTGTCCA
>JAOTQR010127004.1:0-22796 GCA_025774065.1 Solanum ossicruentum
TTAATATATTTAAATTATTAAATTAATATATCTGAATAAAAAAAATTAGATTTTTGAAAATTTTAATATTATGTAAAAATAATAAAAAATATGATAAATAAAGAAGCTAATTATTCTTTATTATGTGTACTGACTAAAGATTGTCAATAAGAATTTGACAATGTCCCAGTATTTTGAGGATATGTCATAACTGAGCCTCAATGTATAATATTTAAGACAAGATTACCTATCGTTAGCTCTATCTACTACCATATTACTAATTCAACATGGAAAAGTCAAAAGAGGGTTTCTTTTGATCCACTTGTATCATAAGACAAACATGAGACTCTTGTGGCTTGTTTGGATGATGGTTTTTCACGGTATAATATAATATGATATGATTATAAGGGAATTATATTTATTTTATTATTTTTTAAAATTATATGATATAAATTTTTATTTTTTAAAATTATCAATTTGATGGTATTCCATTATTTACTTATTTCTTTTTCAATTATACTTGTACTTGATTTTAAATAATTCCAATTTATCCTTTATTATTTATCAAACTTTATTCTAATATACTTATTGCGTTCACAGTCATATTACTCGCTCTCCTCCACAATAACTTTTGAAGCTTTTCTTCCGCTTCCAGTCTTTTCTCCCACTTTTCAGTCTGTTTCTTAATATTTATTCTTTTTATTTCTCTTATTTCACATAAACTAAGTTACTTTGCCTTTGGACTATAAGTTTATATAATTGCCTACTATTTGTTGAGTTAATTTTATCTGAGTTAATTTTACGTATATTAATTAGGTGTAATGCAAAGAAAAAATAAAACAAATAAGTTACATAGGATATAAATGTACATATCCATTTCGAATAAAGGTTTTGTTTGAATGTGATGTAATAACCTTTAATGTCATTAACATTCATATTTGTTCCTAAAAAATTACTTCTTCTTTTTGCAACTCCTCCTCTTGCAAATCCTATATAATAAGTGTCTTTGATGAATATAAGCACCAACAAACCAATCAAAACAGAAAAGAAACCAAATTTTGCCTTGCTTTTTCTTGAATATTTTTGGGCAATTTATTTTCAGGCAATCTCCAAATTTTTAGCCACGAGCGCACATGTTTGAGAGTAACTGGGAACCTTGGGGAGCAACTAACTACAATGATTTGCACTAAAGTCGCATCAAAATCACTTTCAAGGAAGTGACTTGTCACGACATAATATTTGTAATACCTTAACTAATTCTAGTCCAATATCAATATTGTAGTATTTTTTCAACACTATTTATAATATTACTTTTAGTTAAAAAAAAGAGTTCTTTTACAAAATATTGATAAATACAATATTTACAATAATTAAGAGTACAACAATAACATTACCCCATTGCCTCAAAGGCTTCCGCCCATTGCGGGGTAAGGGGGGGTCGGATGTACACAGCCTGACCCCTATGTTTAAAACATAGAGCGACTGTTTCCGAATGACCCATGATGAGCGTCGAAACTTGCATTGACTGATTGCTACTTCACAATTAGACGAAGCGCAGACAGTTTAAAGAGTCATTTTGCTTTATTCCATCATACCCCAAAGCCAAAAAATAGTGAATCTTTGGCTCCATCTGGTTGTAAAAAAACAATAATTAAGAGTATTTTCATAAATTTATCAGTTATAATATAGTATCATATAGTCAAATCAAACAACAAATTATCATTAAATAATGGCAAAGTGATCAGACTTATTGATGTAGTGGAAGTTCTAGGTGTGCAAGTCCCGTGCAATAAAACAGAGATTAATGATATTTTGGGATGCACATGTAAATATAAATATGACATGGATGAAATGATGAAGATCCAAACATTTGATGATATTAAGGCATGGTTGGCCCCTATGATCAAAATTCTTGCTCCCTTATGGTTAGAGGAGGAAGCCATCATTGAAAAGAAGGAGATGAAAATATCGGCAAGGTTTTGGTTCGATTTTATAAGCAATAACCTGATGCGCTCACAAAATGAGTCGATACTTTGACACTTCAAGGCAACATTAGTGGAAGCATCATGGACCACCGGAAGTTGAACCTCGGTATAATCATTTCCCTAGAGATCTTCACTAGGGCCAAGCAAGTGCAAACCTCACTATCTTTTCCCAGCCTCACTACTGCTTTTGCAAGCGAGTCGGAGTGCCTAGCAATAAAAAGATTGATGTGGAGGTTACTCCAACAGCATCCTCTGATATCCAGTATATAGAGACAAATTCAAAGAGATGAGGAGGATCGAGCAAAGAAAAAGCCAGTTAACAAAATATTGGTAGTTGATATCGAGGCCTTCGAGTCCAGAGCTATAGAGCTGGACCCAGAGGCAGGTATAACTTCTTCCGCTCCCACATTACGTACCATTTCCACTCCATTTCCCTCCACTGAGGGACAGGCTAAACGTCAGATTACGGATGACTAACCCTCGATCACTAGGGCCACTATTTTTAGCATTAGATGATTGGCCAGAGCGGCCGATGTCCATGCTACTGGGGTTGAACCATCTTTGCCCAAGTTGATTGAGGTAGCCATTGCTAAAGCACATTGAGGTTGAAAGAAAGTAGAGGGAATTGATCAAAGCTTAATAATTGGGGATGGACAGGATTGAGGTGATGCTTGAGGATCTTGGGAAAGAAGTGATCATTTTGAAAGAGAGGGTGATCACTGTGGAAAAGAGAGTTGGTGGCAATATATATAGGAATATCAGCTACGAAAGAAGATATTAACACTTTGAAGAAGGAGATGACATCCGTAAGGTCCACTGACTTGATTTTCTTTTGGAATGGACTAGAAGATCCATCTAGAGTCGATATAAACGTAGCTCCTGATGATGTTATAGATGTGAATGCCTCAGGTGAAGGCAATGAGGAAATCGATGTAGTAGGCACCGTAGATATCGGTGAGGAAGAATTGGGAGTTGATCCTAGCTAGGAGGAGTGTGAGGAGTTGGCATGGTTAGAAGGAAAAATCATGGATACAGTGAAGAAGACATCTCTCCAAGCCATACCCATGATAGGCACATTTGATGTACATGAACCCGAGCCAGAGAGGCCATTGATTGATCTAGAGAGTGCACCTTAAGATGAGGGCATCGATGCCTCTATGACCACTTCTTCAGCTCCACCACTCCCGCTATAACATGACTAGCTTAGATCAGGAGGATTCTAACACTAATTACTTTCTTTTATGCTCGATTATTGTTGTTCCTTGCACATTGAGGACAATGCTTTTTATTTAGGAGGGAATGAGCATTTGGAAGCTTCTTATCTTTTTTATGATTTTTCTCTATGATTCCTTGATGAGACATTGTCAGTTTTTGTTGATGAATATTGGAGACACTTTTAATTTTGGTTTATAAATAATTTTAACTTGGGTTGTAATAGAGTAGTGTTTATTTTTCTATTTTTAATTTTCTTCATTTTGAAATTAATGGATGAATGATTGCAAATGATATTCTTGTTGTATGGCAAACCCCATGTATATGTAAAAAGCCGTTCAAATGCGATAGTCCTTTGCAATCTGAGCATCGATAATCCATATCTTTAGTTTAGATAGTTCCATGGATGAGCAACATATACTAATTCACCAATTAGTCCTTCCATGATAAATCAATTCATGAATGAATTTGATGCATCTTGAGTTGACTATGTGAGTGATTGAGTTTGGATATACAATGATCGAAAGTAGTGAGTGTGTTGCCATTATTTGAATGTGGATCTATTTTTCCATTGTGAGATGAAGAATTTTATTGAAAGACAAGTCTTGCAATATCCAAAACTTGATCAATTTGTTCTAATGAGTGATTTGGTTGATTCCAGATTAGGAAAGGACCTTAGGCCTTCTGTGGTTCCTTTTAGTCTACTTTGACCCATATTGGCATCCAATAACAATGGATTGATTCCTTAGTGAAACCCTTTGAGTCGTGATCCTTTCTTTGGCAACTACGAAGCCTTGACTTGTATTTGTGAAAGATAATTTCTTCTTGTTTCTTAGCAATCTCTCCTTGAGCTTAAAAATAGCAAAGTTATGACCAAAGGCCAAATTGGGGGTGTTGATAGAACCAGGGGGTGTATCCCATGTAAGAGTTGAGTAAAGAAAAAGGAAAAGAAAAGAAAGGTGAGGACTCCAAGAATTGATGAAAACAAGAAAAATATATGAGAAAATTTAAAAATGCTGAACTGAAACAAATTTGCTTGGAAAATAGGATCCTTTAAAAATTGTTGAAAGATAGTGCAAAAAAGAGAGACAACTAGGATGAAAAGATCAAAAGCAAAAGAGGTGTCAATAAGAGAGAAAAAGGAATGATTAAAGAAGGATCCATGAGCATGAAAAGAATGTGTAGAGTTCAAGGAGGGAATGAGCTATTAATACCCATATGCTACCCTACCCAACCTTAACCCTACGTTACAATTGAACAAAGTCGTTTAGGATCCTAGTTCAGAATGAAACCAAATGAATTCTAATTGAGAATAAGGGCAAGCCTATGAGTTGAACCTTAAATGATATTTCTCAATTGGGAGAGTGAGTGTTGAAGAAATCCTTTGAAAATAATGTTATACTCTTGTGTGTATAAGATTTTCTTTGGTGTAAGGGGAAATAGTGATGCTTTTAGGCATTGATCAATAGCTACATGAACGACTATAAGTGTAGCCATATTTTGATTACTTCTTAGTCACATCTTGAGGCTTCAAAATCATGTAAGTTGTTTGTAGAAGTTTGAGGGTAGATGACAGAAGTGGACTTGTATGTGTTGCTCCCTATGACCCTATTTGCAAGTTTTGAAATTGGATTAATTGATGTTTGATTTTCTTGAGGGCAAGCAAAGACTTAAGTTGTGGGTATTGATGAGTCCATATCTCGAACTCATTTTGAGCTTAGAATACAAAGAAATATTATCTTCGGTGTGCTATTATATTTCAAATACAAACTAATATGCATTTATTATGTCAGGAATTGAGCTAAAAGTGCACAAGTGGACAATACTCAATAAAATATATTCGGTGTATCACCAAATGGCTGGAGAGACCGTCTTATGTTGCAGTACTGAAGACCCCAAGCTTATAACCAAAGGGCGACATAAAAGGAACTTTGGTGTATCACTGAACATGATTTGCAGAGTAATAGACTATCACCTAATTTTGCAGAAACTCAAGCCCTCAAGGGAATAAAAAGAAAAGAGATTAAGTACACATTTGGCATATAATCGAAGTGCTCGGCGATGACTGGCCCTGACTGTCTAGTGGCAAATCAGTACACAAATTCTGATGATTTTACACAAACTATTAAGTATTTTAAAAAGGACGTTGTACGTATCATTCACTTTAGGTTTTACATATATAGAAAGAGTGAGATTAGGGTATTTAGAACATTCTTACTCTGTAGTACAAGTGTTAGAGGTTTTCAAGCTTGTGGAGGCACAAATTGGATAGATTGACTGATGTAAATCAACTTTTCTCTTTTAATCCTTGATACCCATGTACTCAACTGCTGAAGTTGGTATTGAATCTTTATTTTTAAGCACGAGTGGCTAAAAGCCCCCATTTTACGGGTGTGTAATTTGTATGAGTTCTTGATTTCTAATGCTGGGTCTTTGATATTTTGACTATATTGTTGTTGATTTGAGTGAATTTATATATATTGCTAAGTTTCATCTATAATCCTAATGTTAAAAACTTGGGGTTTACTTCAGATCACTAATTATTCCTTTAATTTGAGTAGTTGGAATGTGAAATAGATGTATTAGCTGAAAACCTTTCGGGGTTTCAGTTGAATACCACAACCATGGGTTCAATGGCTAAGTTATTAGGTGGTTTTCTGTGATTTCTCAGGCCAAGCATGTCTTTGAGAGATCTGTGTATGATATCATAATTGAATCGCACGAAACACCTTAGTATCATAGTTGAACTGAGGTTACCAACATCCTAGCCTATTCACTCATCTTTAACTCAGTTTTTCAAATATTTATGCCCAGTTTAATAGATCTAATCCCATACTTGCACATCTCCAACACCTCTCCACATCCGTTGATTAATTAGTTAATTTATTTATAGTTTGCTGAATCTAAATATTTAATTATTGTAACCGCCAATTCGAACCTAAAATTGCCTAATTCAATGAAATACTTCAACTCTCAAACCTCCATTCCCTGTAGATTCGACCCCGACTTTATTGTTGGGTAGTATATTGATGACGGCCATCCTTGCTTCCTTTGAATAATAGGATTGAGCGATGAACAACCATATATTCCATGTACTGATGCCCTTTGACACTACATCATTTTATGATGTAGATTTAGGTTTCCATGATAGCGGAAATTTAGTAAGACAGCTTTCCAGCAACCGTAGGTGAGACCTCTTTTCTCTCAGAGAACTCTAGTTAGTTAGTCTAGGTTATTTATTTTATTTTACGGTCAGGTAGCCGTGGGTCTTATTGCGGCACCTATATTGATATAGTAGAGACTTCATGGATAGAGTTAGAGAGATAGTCCAATCTATTCATTCAGATATTATAAGCATTATTAGCATTTGTATTAAAAGATACTTTATGACTTTATATAGAACATGATTAAATTTCTTCAAGTTTTATTAAATGTTTTAAAAGTTCATCTTAAAAAGCTTTTGCATGCATGTTAAACTTTTTAGTTGAGTAAGTCATCCAGAGCAAAGGTTCGCTTAGGGACCAACAATGATTTTCGAGTGCCGTCCACGTCCAGAGTGTAGGCTCGGGGAATGACAAACTTTGTATCATAGCACAAAGTTCAAATGTGCTAGGGTGTCTATGAAGCTTTGTCTATAAGATCTTATTTATAATTGTGAGAGCCCCACTTCTATAAATGAGGTACTATTGACATCTAAGAAAAAAGTTTCCCTTCTTTAATTCTCTAAATCGTGCAATAGAGTTACTTTCTACGAAACTTATCTAGATTTGTGCGCTTATATAGTTTTGTTTTACTACCTTTCATACTTAAAGTGGTTGGGATTGAAAGAATAGATCTTTATTAATGAGTCACCTTCTGATAAAGTATTCAGAAAGTAAAAAAAAATTGTACTAGTCTTGAGAGGAGCTAGCTAGCGTGCTTAAATTTATCGATCCAAAATAATGTACTATTATTCATATAAATTATGCATTTGAGCTACAGAAAGATGTGATGTACTTGCAGACTCTGTTCTCCAAATCGTTCTCCAGATGTCATCCTTAAGAGGAAAGTTAAGTTATGCCTCTAAATACTTAGTAGTACCGACCTTCCTCTTGAGAGAAAGTGATTGGAGGCTTTTGTAGATAATAAGTGGTAGAATGATCCTAGAATTAGAAAGATATAGAAATCATGAAGAGTGCGAATAGTAGCTAATTGAAATTGGTAGCTAAGAGTCATGCAGTAATAAGCTAATAAATGGGGTGATACGTCAAGTCCCTTCTAAGATTTGGTTAAAGAGTAGTAAGTGTCATCAAGCTTTCATGATAGAATGTAGAGGGGGAGTTGTTAGTTTATATGAGATGGAGTACACTCGAATAAGAAAAGAGTTGATATTGACGTACCATTGTGTTAGTAATGATCAAGTGTAGGTGTTAGATAGAAGACCAGAGGGCATGAGATGGTAGATGTCACGACCCAAGCCTAGGGCCTACACGTGACATGGTGAATGAGAAGTTCGAAAACAACCCAAACAAGCCTCTTGTTCATAACATGCACACATCCTTGATTGCGAAAGCAAAATAAGCAATAACAAGAGTCAAGTCAAAAGCGAAGCCGGACTAAGGGAATATTTTTCATAAATATAGAAATCATAAGAAGTATCAAGCTTGAAAGCATATACAAACTTAGTATCCAACAACACCTCTACTTTAGAATGCAGTAGGGGCCAAGACACTTCTCGGGCTCACCCTCATAATAATAAGAATCCAATATAAGAAATATGTCTCAACATAGCATGAAATAAAGTAGATATCGTCCTCAAAGTTAAGGACTCACCAAAGCTTTCTTGGAGAACCAAACTAGCCACGTGGAGGAGGAGGATCAAAATGAGCTCTGATTCCTACATGATGAAATCATGTAGACATAGAGTATGCATTAGTACGTTTGAATGTACTAAGTATGCGGGATGCAATGCAACAAAGATATAAGCCCAATATAATCAAAATGTATAATCATAAACAATGGACCTATATAATCTCAGCATGGTATGCACGATCAATACTTGTAATAAAACATTCAATTTGCATAGTACATAATACATCTGTGGGAAAAGACCTTAACCAACATAGACCGAACGAGCTATAACTTGGAATCTGGGGCATGATACCCTTTCGACAAGGTGACCGAGGCATGACACCCCCTCGACAAAATGACCGACGCATGACACCCCCTCGATAAGGTGACCGAGTCATGGCACCCCCTCGATAAGGTGACCGAGGCATGGCACCCCCTCGACAAGGTGACCGAGGTATGTCGCCCTCTCGACAAGGTGACTGAGGTATGGCAGACCCTCGACAAGGTGAATGAGGCATGACACCCCCTCGACAAGGTGATTGAGGCATGATACCCCCTTAACAAGATGATCGAGGTGTGGCACCTCCTCTACAAGGTCATCGAGGCATGATACCACCTCGACAAGGTGTGGTCTACTTGTCAAAGCAAGCTAAACATGGTAATATGATAATATGAGAGTATATCATTCTCATATGTGAACCCTTGCTTTAACATGAATGACTCACAAGAGGTAGAAATCATGAAATATGGCTTAACTTGATACTTGCAACATCATAGATACTTTTCATGAATTCATCACATACTTAAAAGCCCTTAATCATCATGAAGTCACTTGACTTGTAAAATATGTAATAGATTATCAAAAGCTTGAGAGTTCTTGTCATGTAATTTTATCAAACACTTGGTGGACATATATGGACACTTGCTCAAATCATGAAATGCAAGAGTATGAATCGTGAAATAATGAAATCAATGCATCTTGAAGTCATGTTAATCCGCCCACCAATATCATGGTAAAATCCTGTCATGGTTATTATGTCATTCATATCAAAAGTTCAGTATAACTTATAGATTTCATATCTTGAATCATGCACAGCTTCAATAGACGAAGATCAACTCATAGTATAAGTTTAAAATAGGTATTCACGAATAATCAACAATACTTGATAAAACCCCAATATAATTTATGCTCATATTTCATAATAAAAGATACATATAAGTAATACAACGTGAAATAATGCAATTTTCACAAAAAGGAAGATTGTGCTCCATGGGTGAAAGGATCCAATGGTTGAAACCCACATACCTTAAACCTTGAATCTTGAAATTAAGTTAAGGAAGACTTGAAGCTTGGAGTGGGTTCTTGAAATCTAAAGCTTGCCTTGAACTCCTTGAATTTGAATAGGGAATTTGAAAATGATTAGGGGAAGTTTTAGAGGGTTTTAGAGAGAGTACTTTGGCAAGAAAAGGATGAACTGAAGAGTTTCGGACCTTAAATGAGTATAAAAACATTAATCAAGGTCTTAGAAAGAGTGGGAAAGGACCAAAATAACCATTCCTAAAAAGCTATTAAACGCTTCCTACGGACCTCGTTATGAGTCATGAACAGTACTACGACTCATAAGACCCCTCGTGTAACCCTTTGGCTCAATTTTAGAGTTTCTGGAATTTGCTATAGGTCACACTATGACCTGTATCCCACACTTCGACCCTGTAGCAGAGGTTCCGTAGTGCAACTCTGCACTAGCAGTCCTCAGTAAAATGGCCATACCTTTTGACTCCAAACTCTAAATAAGGTGAAATCAGTTGCATTGGAAAGGTAACTCAAAGGGCTTTCATTTGGTATGTCATAGGTCATGTAGTTCCTTGTGTGTTAAAAATTATGATCATTTAAAATTGATCCTTGCACAATCCAATACCCAAAACTCAATTTATAAGAAAGTCTTGAACTCATCTAAGTACTAGAAGTCTCTCATGAACCTAATACACTTCCCATCTATACAAATGAGACTTGAAACATAGGTGCCTATGAGTATGGAGTTATGGGGTGTCACAATATCTCCCATTTGGAAACGTTCGTCCCCAAAAGTCAAAGAAATATGTCTAAGAGGGGGTACTAGGAAACTTTCAGCCTGACATAAGTGCAACAAATGTACCTAAACATCATTTTAAAAAAGTTTTAAATCACAAACATGTATGCATGCAAAATGACATAAAGGCTGAAACTCAAGGCTCAAAATCATAGATAGGATTTAATTTGTTTTCTTAAGCTTGAATAAAGTAAAAGAGGTAGAGATATTGCTTCTTCATGTTCGCTCTGGCTCACTAAGTGACACTTTTGACTTGATGATTCTTCCAAAGGAACTTGACAGATGCTACATCTTTGTTCCTCAACCTCTCTCCTAATAAGCCTCATTTTCTCTATGGTATCCATCACCAAGTCCGGTCCAATTAAAACCATCCCATCAATAAATCCCCCTCAAATCTTCAACATTAGGCACACACAACCTGCCTTGGCACCTAAGGACACCATCTCCCCCTTGGGAGAAAACCCCCACTTTACCATCCTTTGACTAACGCTTTCAATTCCAGCGAGACGGGGTCAAGGTCTTGTTCCGACTTGACTTTCTCAATCAAAGAAGATGGGAACCATCAACAACCACTACACCACCACTCTCAACTTCACCCCACCTAACCCCCAACCTAGCTAACCGGTGAAGTTCTCTAGCCACCTCCTTATTACCAAAAATTTGCACTTTTCATATTTAATAAGCAATCTCTCATCCCTCAAGATTTGCAACATCACCCTCGAATGATTCATAAGTTCTTCTTCACTCCAAAAATAAATTAATATACCATCACTATAGACCACCACAAACATATCAAGGTAAGGTTTAAAGACCCCGTTCATGAGATCCATAAACATTGCCAGGGCATTAATCAACCACATAACTCCACTATAACTCAAAATGCTCATTCCTATTCCGAAAAACCATTTGGGGATATCACACTCTCTCACTCTCACTTGGAGGAAAACCGGACCGAAGATCAATTTTAGAAAAATAACTAGCTCCTTGTAGTTGATCAAATAGATCGTCTATCCTTAACCACCATGTTATAACCTTACGAGTTCTACACTGGTTGGAAGCATGATATGCATGTAACCAATCCACCTATATGAGTTGATATTTTGCATTACATGCGATTAATTTTTTAGTTAGATTTAATAACATACCTTTTTGTCGAATATTTTAATAATTTTGCAATGACATTATATTTATAATATTTATATTTTTGTCAAACATTGTATTTTATATGTTCGTATATGTAATAACTATGAAGGTTATTTTATTTTTGATAAAATTACTATTTTACCCCTCCCGACAGCTGCACGGAGTCATGTTTAATTAGTTTTGAAAGCTGATTTTTAAAAATCTTGTCAAAATTTGAGTTTTTGCTATAGAATTGAGTTTTGAAGTCTTAAGTTTCCAAATTTTAAAGTTTTAAGTTATCTGGAGATTCGAGTCTCGAAACAAAATTATATCGAACATCTCAATCAAACTTAATAGGGATCAGTCTTTTAAAAGAGAAAATCTCAATCAAACTCCAAATCAAACTATAGTTTTTCAAATATCAAGTCTCGAAATAGAGATATCACCTCAAACTCAATATTATCTAATCTATGAAGCCTCTCTCTCTCTAATGTCTAGATAGTGTCAATGATAGGTTCATAACTACCTCAAATCAAAATGGAAGTACTAAACTCAAAAGAAAGAAAGGTATAAGTGGTATCCTCCGGAGGACTCACCAATCTGTTGATGAAAGATAAGATCCTCAACGAAACACTTGTTGATGATCCCTAATACATGTCTCAGCATCATGAGAAGATGCAAGCTCAAATAGAGGAATGTACGAGTATGTAAAATAGCTAGAAAGCAAAGGACATTTTTCAAAGGTACTCAACTTGACTCAAAGGACTCAACTCAACTTTCAAGATCAACTTGGCAAAATATGCGAGTGTTTGAATAAGACCAAGTTTTGAAAATAGATGCCATAATATGCAATTCGTCCAGAAACATATCACATACCATCATGTATTGATTCGGAGTTTCTCTTAACCGACAACAATTCCACTATCTTTAATTAGTGATGCACAACAAAAACAAGGTCATTGTTGACCAAGATATGATTTTCCGAAAATCCCTTAAGAGTAACTAAAATTGAAAAACTCACCTCTAACAATGCGCTTAAGTTACTTTTTGATCCCACCATGTGTTCCTTGTGAAGAATCCTACAATTTAGGCCCAAGAACCACTCAATTTGGACGTGAAATACCTTAGAAATCAACCTCCTAAGTTTCCAAAAGATCAGCTCAAAAACTATCCAAATTAGTAGCAAAAACTCAAAATTTACCTCAAACGGAGTACCCAAGGTCAATTCCAACACTATCATGGTGTTCTCCTCAAAATTTCACGTAGAATGGAGTTTTGAAGCACTCAATTTAAGCTCAAAATAAAGAAGAAATTATCACATGAATATGAAACCAAGTGCTGCAAATGACTACCTTTATAGGTGGGGGTGCATCAGATATGGTTCACGAGTGCACCAACAAATTATTCCCATTTTAAAGTCTGTAATAGGTGCTTAGGATTCATTCCGAACCCCGTGTGCACAAATGAAATATGATACCCATAAAATTCAACATTCTGAACTCAGTGGCGCAATAAACATTTTCATACAAGGTCATTATGACTAATGTGATTCTCACTCTCGTGATTATTTATAATCAAATTCCACCAAGAGACTTTAAATAAGTTCAGAAGCCTCAAGAATCGAACGAAAGGTCATTCTAGATCAAACTTGACATTCTGGAGCTAATCACATTGTTAGAATTTTTATTTTGGCTCATTTTTGAAGTATGTTGAGCGAAGTCAACTTTTGGTCAATTTTCAAAGCTAAAATACTAAAAATGGTTCAAACTCGCACTGGAAGTCTTAAAACTTGAGTCAACAATGCTTCTAGCCTAGTTTGACCATTCCGGAGTTGATGAAACTTTCAAAATTTTGTTCTGATTCCATTTACTTGCACTTTAGTCTGAAATCAACTTTTAAGTTATAAAGGACTTCAAAACACAAAAAATTATATAATACGCACGACCGTGCTACCAGTGCCAGCAAGTCATGGATGACTTGGATTCACTATAAGAATGCTCTAAATGAGGAAAAAGGCAGTACACAAAATATTATCAAGAGGGTCATTATAGCCTTAGAGGCAAAACTTAGACAAATAAGTTTACAAGTTATGCCCTGTGGGCACGCTGTGTGTGTGTGTGTTTTGATTTATGACATATTATATAACTATTGCTCTAGAGGTAATACTTGCTAGTCCAGTGACTTCTAAACAATAAGTTAAGCCCCATGGGTAAGACTTGTCTTGATTTATGAGATGCTTTATAACTCTTGCGTTAGAGCCAAGACTTATACCAAATACTTCAATCATGGACAACACTTGGCACTATTACATTGTATCTTGATTTATCATATTATAACTCTTTCCTCTTAGTTGAAGAACTTCAAAATAATAAGTTAAGCTCCATGGACAATACCATATTGTATTTTGATGTATGAGATACTCAATAACTATTATCCTATAGGTGAGACTTGTTAGTCCAATGAGTTTTAAACAACAAGTCCTATGGGTAAGACTTGACATTGCCACAATATTTATTGATTTATTAGTTGCTCTATAACTCTTGTTTTAGAGGCAAGACATAGTCCAAGGGCTTCAAAGAACAAGTTGCACCCAATGGAAAATATTTTAAATTATTTTTACTAAGTATTACTTATGAGGAACGCAATAACATTTGCTTTAGAGTCAGAACATAGCTTAGGGGTTCAAAGATTTACATATGCCTCATGGACAATAATTTACACTATTTCATTATGTCTAACTTATGAGATATTCTACAACTCTTACTTTGGAGGCGAGACTCAGACTAAGAACTTTAAAATAACAAATTACTTCCTAGGGGTAGAACTTGATACTACCACATTGTGTCGTGATTTATGATATGGTCTATAACTCCTACCTTGAAGGCAAGACTTAGCTCAAACACTTCAAATAATAAGTTGCACCCATAACAACAAGTGTTTATCTTAGAAGCAAAACTTAACTCAGTGTGTCTGTTCCAAATGATGAAGTTAATTTTCTTTTCTATAACAAAGAAGGCAAGAAAAGAACCCCAATATCCTTCTGATAGTTAGAACATGTTGTTCTTGTGCTTAATGTCTAAATAGATTTGATCATGACCAACATACTGAGATAGATTACTCTACCGAGGTTTCGGACTCAAGTCATGAATATGAAAAGCACTACCCCAATAATCATGGAAAAGGTCCATGATTTTAAATATATTTTATGGTTATGATGCAAACAAGCCCCGAACTCGATAAAAAGTTCTTCTAATTAGAATTCTTGGATTATGAATGCTAACGTCTATTATTTTTAGCTTTTATTTTTTTTATACTCAACCCTACTTCTCCATGTTGTCAATTACGTAGCGAATGAAAATGTCATTACTCTAAGAAGGTCTAAATAAATTAAGTTCACCTTAATCTATGAAGATAGATAATATTCCAATAGAAATTAATAGAAAAAAAAAGAAGATAAAACTATGCCCAAAGAATGTTGGACTCGATTAACTCAAATCAACTCCAAATTATAACTATTTCATAGAATATATCTCAGTTTAATAACAAATATGAAAATAAATTTAGAAATTTATGAGTTAATATAAGTAAGATTTCAATCAGCAAATAATCATGTAACTACGCATATTTGTCATTTATAAAAACTTGTGTATACTTTATTCTTTCATATTGTTAATTTACTTAAAAATTATTATTGATATTACGTTATAAATTTTTAATATTTTAGCACTCAGTATACAGAATAATTTTGTAAAAGCACATAATCATGCTAAAATATTTTACAAAAATGACATGTGTCAAAGATAGAAAAAAAAAATAATGGTTGATTTTAATAATTTTCTAAATTAGTATTAAATATCACTATACCAAAAAACATAAACTTGGATTGTTGAAATTGAACGAATGTAGTTTTCAAGAGCAATAGTAGAGATACTTATACTAGCTAGGATGAGGTTCAATGGATTCCTATCGTTGAAAAGTTATATAAAAAAAATACTAATGAAAAATAATATTTTTAAAATAATTAAAAAAAGTAAAAGTGACAGAATATAAAAAAAAAATATATATATATATATAGAACTCTTATCATATGTTTTAGACTCTGTCAAATTCACTCATAATGGACATGAAGTTTCAATCACATCTTCACATGAACTTTTTATTTACCTACACAGGAATATGAAAGAATCAATCAATAATGACTTGTACAAATTTTGGAAATTGAATCTCAAATATGCCTCAATACATACAACAACAACATACTCAGTTCCTACAAGTAGGGTCTGACAAGGGTAAGATGTACGCAAATCTTACCACTATTTCATAGAGATAGAGAGGTTGTTTTCGAGAAACCCTCGTCTCAAGAAACAAGTCCCATAAGCAGAATATACTAGAATAAAAAAGGGGGAAAGAAAAGAAAGAAAAAAAAACGACTAATAATGAAAAGCAAATGATTATATGTAAATATGAAAGAAGTAATAAATATATGACGGATAATGACAACAAAAGATATAAAAACATGACTACTCTTACTAACCTACTATATCACAAGGTCAAACATCAATCTATCCTTACTAGCCTATTAGCCTGCTACCCTAATATGCGACCTTCACTTTTTTCTATCTAAGGTCATGTCCTTGGTGAGATGAAGTTTTATCATATCTTGTTTGATTACTTCCCCCCAATACTTCTTAAGTCTACCTCTACTCCTCCGTGTAACCCCTAACTCCAGCTTTTTGTACCTCCTAATAGGAGCATCGGTACTTCTTCTTTGCAAATGTCCAAAACATCACAATCTTGTTTTCCTCATCTTCTCAGCCACAGGGGTCACTTCTAATTTTTTTTCGAATGATCTCATTCTTAATCTTACCACTTCTGGTATGTCCACACATTCATCTCAGCACCCTTATCTTCATGACCTGCATCTTCTGAACATATGAGTTTTTGATTGTCCAGCATCCACCCCATACAAAGACGGTCTAACCAATATTTTGCGAAACGTACCTTTAAGTTTAGGTGGTATCTTCTTAATTATCACACAGTACTGCAGAGGCAAACCTCTATTTCATCCATGCTGCCACAATATGATATATGACATCATAGTAAATATCGCCACTAATATGTCTTAATACATATGGAGGATACACCATCTGTACAATATGGAAGTTGTATCTCAAATATGTATGAATACAAGTTGTATAAATATATATATATATATATATATATAGAGAGAGAGAGAGAGAGAGAGAGAGAGAGAAGTTTTATATCAAATTATTGAATAAAGGTTGTATTAGTATGTATCAATATTCGTACATCAGATATGTATCAATACAAGTTGTGTCAATGTGGAAGTTGTATCAATATGAAGCATGTATCGGATGAAATCATGAGAGACTTGTTAAATATAGTCTCATCAAGTCCTTATCTATATCAGACTGAATCAATGGTTTGATTTGAAATTTTAAAATAGAAATGTCTCAAATTGTATTAGGTAAAATCACAAGGGAGGGATGTATTATATACAGTCTTAACAAATTATTACATGTTTTAGACTGTATCAAAAAAAATTTCAAGCTATTTATCATTGTGTATTAATGGTGGAAACGATATAGTATGTATTAGTTGTTACCAGGGTGTTACGTACTATATTAATTCCGTCATTAGTACAATTTTACGTCTATGCTATGAAGTCACATATATCGTTGGATACAATTTTGAAAGATAAAAACATACACTGATACAACCTATGAAAACAAAGAGAGTCGGTATAAAGAGAGGAGAGCGAAAGAGGAAAGAGGGAGAGAAAGACATGATAGAGAGAGCGAAAGCGAAAGGGAAGAGAGAGATGAAAGAGGGGAGCAAGAAGAAAAATTTATTAGAGAGTCCTAAGATACTCCCTCCATTTAAAAAAATGAGTTCCTTTCTTTTCTGATCTGTTTCAAAAAGAATTATTCATTGGTTTCAATTTTTCACTTGACATGTTCAAAATCATAAGATTAAAGGGTATTTTGGTACATTCAAGATAATTTTAGGATCACAAAATTAAAAAGTCTTTTTTATTTTTTAAAACTTCATATCAAATCAAATTATACTATTTTTTTTAAACGAATAGAGTAATATTTTAGAATTATAGTTATATATAATATAGTAGTGTTATTAGCAAGATTATTTAGTTTTCCCTTGTATACGTGCTTGGTCCACTAGAACTGGACATACATTTTTTCTGTTGTTGAGGCCCAATGTGAAAATAAATTCCAAATATAATGTTGAATCTTGCTTCTGATTCAAAAAGAAAATTTTACTATATATTTACGTGATATGGTAAGACTTTTCACGGCCATATTTAACTATGGGATCCGATATTATTTTTATCGAATCATATTTGACATGTCTTATTTTTCACGTGTCATTTTTTAATTAGTCTATTTATCGAGTTTGAATATATTATATATAATAAGTGGGATCCAAGGTGCTTAGGCAGACAACAAGCATGTTGACATGCCTACTTGAGCATTTTGAGAGGATATCTATAATTTTTTGGTGATTTTTTCGTTTTACTTTATTTGTCCTATTTTATTTTATTTTAGTTTTTTATATGTTTAAAAACTATATTATAAATCATGATAATTAACAACTTAAGATATTTTTAAAAACATATAAGAAGTTTGACAAATTCTTGAAATCAATTTGCTGGTGTCATATAAAACGGGACAAAAGAAGTAATGTGTATTATTTAATTTGAAATTCATGTAAAATTTATTGTAATCTCAATAATTAACACCATTTAATTGTCTCTTGAAATTGTATTTGTGCTACATAAGTTGGGACAAAGGAAGTAATATATATTATTTTAAAATTATAAAAAAAAGTTATAAATCATAATAATTAATAATTTAAATATTTAAAAGAGATAAAAAAACTCAATTAACCTTTGAATCAGTATCACATAAATATGAATAGATGGTAATATATATTATTTAAAAATAAAATAAAAATAATAAATATCACAATAATTAGTTGGGGGATTTCAAATTGATGATTATATTAATACAATAATGCCTAATATAGACAAAAGTGGAAATCTAGTAAATCTCCAAGCATCCTTGAGGTGTGCATTATCTCCCTAAATGTCAAACAACTATTATTGATCCCTATACCCTCTATCCATTTGTTCTTTCTCTTTCACCAAACACTAGCAGCCATGTATATCATACAATATTAAATTGGATGAGCTAAGGCTATAATGATTGTCAATTGATAAAAGATTAAATGACTATATTTTATTTTATTATATAATAAGATTGGAGGCTCGAACGAAGTGAGAAGGTAGAGCCACTTGACTCTAAGGAAAGGGGCGCTATTTAACCGAATCTTCATAGGATAAAGAACGCACGAAGGATCAGAGAAGAAAAGAGCCGCCTTTGAAAAAATAAAAGGAAAAAAGGAATAGGAAGGCGGCCTACCTGCTAACCAAACTGCGTAACCAAAGCGGAACAACGAACATTTGAAAGGGAACATTGACATACGATCTTTCCGGATTAGGGAGGTTTCCGGGCTGGCAATGGCTTGATTCTGAGTCCGTTGTTTAGCTGCTCAAGCAGGCATGTCAAGTCGACATATTTGTTTGAAAAGTTTGAGTATATATTCATGATTTTTTATGATTCTTACGTTATAATTTGGTTATCTTATTTTTAGTAATCATGATAATTAAAGTTGTCCAAACAAGCAGCAGATCGACATATTTTTTGAGCACCTTGGAGTATATTCGTAATATTTTTATGATTTTTGCGTTGTAATTGCTCAAGCAGGCAAGAAGTTGGCATGCCTGCTTGAGCAGCTTGAGGGTATATCGGTTATTTTGATAGTTCTTCCGTTGTAATTTGTTTTGTCTTATTTTTACTATTAGAAAATATAATCATGATAATTAATGACTTAAAATATTTCTAAAAAACATATTACATCACAATATTAATAATTTAAAGCATTTAAAATTATATTAAAATTTTAATTAACTCTAAATTTTATCGATATCATTTAATTTAAAATAAAAAATAATAAATATTGAACTGCCTTAGCACCAACAACAATGTCCAGTTGTAGGGGAAAAGGTGGCAAAATCGACCTCTTATTCTTGAGAAGTAGATTTAAAATAATTCCTGAAATACGCGCAGAATAATTTTAATTCTTTTGAGTTTGGTGTCAAAAGTCTACTTTAGTCTCCTTTAAATATTTAATAATTTATATTCATTTGATTAAACAAAAACAATAGAGAATTTTTCTCAATCATAAACATCCCAAAAGTCACATTAAAATTCAAAATATGCAACACAAGAAGAACGCACTAGACATTAAAAAAAAATATATTTTCATCTTATTTTAATACAATATTCTTTCTTTTTTAATATATTTCAAAAAAAATATTATTTTACTATAATTAAAAATAATTTACTTTTAATTTTTTTTCCTTTACAAAAGATTTACAGCCATAGAAATATTTAAGAATTATTTTTTATCACAAGTTTCATAAATCTTTCTATTTTTTTAAACATCACGTTAAATTAAACAATGTCATATAAAATAAGATAGGAGTGTTCACGGGTCGATTTGGATTAGTTATTGGTCAAAATCAAAATCAAATCAACTTAATTCGATTTTTAAATTCTCAAAATCAAACCTAATTATAACATACATCTATCAATGTGATAGTTATCTAAAATAATGTGAAAACTAAACTTGTACCCCCATTAAATCAAATTATTTTCATTCATATACCTCTTTAGATTTAGTACCCCTATACTGTCAAAATTTTACCCCCCAAACATTAAAATTTTTGCGCTGATGTCATGCTGACGCCAACACCCACTTGTATGATATATCAATAGGGTATACATATGCCAATAGGGTATCACAGATGATTAAGTTCAATCTTATATGATACTGATATGGTATAAATATACCGCCAGAGTACATAACGAATATATTTTTTATTAATTTAAAGTTTAATAATTATTTTTTTTTTTTAGAAAACAATCTTATATACCAATTGGATATCAATATACTACCAGAATTTTACAAAGGAATGAGCTCATTCTATATGATACCGTTGTAATATATGAGAGGAAGAAAAAAGGGGGTCCTCCTTATGATGCTAATATTGTCAGAGTATATTTCATAGTATTTATGCTGATGTCATGCTGACATCAACATACGAAATAAAAAAGGATCAGTCAGTAGAGAGGCAAATAGTTTAGGTAATAGGCCCATTAAGGATAAATAATTTAGATTGGGTCAATTAAAGATGAATAATTGTAAATCAGGTCTATTTTATGTAATTTTTTCAAAAAGTAATTTATATTTAACTCATGCTCACACGAATTTTCGCAATTAAAATATAGACCGTAGTCCATAGTATAGGGAAAGGCACGTGCCGAATATGATTCCATTGGGCAAAGTAGGCGGAATAGAGAATATGAAGAACTTTTCCATTTTAGGCTATGAGAATTTGGTTAAATGAAGTTTTATGAATTTTTTAAATATTTATGTTCATGACAAGTTGACAACACCTAGTGTGTGGTTCTCCGCAATTTCATTTATTTTATTTTTAAAATATATATTTATATTAAAAATCTAACTATTTTTTATATATATAATAAAAACCTTTCGATGGATGGTAATAGAGGATTTATTTTGATCTCGCTGGTCAACGAACGAATAAAAATGTTTATAGACGAGATATACAAGAGTAGCCTGTCAGTATCGTTTATGATACGTATAATCTTTCGTTTGATAATAACGAGAAAGATAATTGATTGTTTAATTATTATTATTGAATTCCTAAATACACATCTTCAAATGTTTCAGTCGTTTTCTAATTTTTCAGTATCAAAATTTCAACTGGTTAAGCTAGTATAGATACAAAAGTAGCTATAATGGAAAAACTTACTCCTAAGTTAAATTTATCAACACATCTATTTTTTTTCGTTCCTTGAGAGCCACTCATTTTCTAAAATAAGAAACTATTTTTTAAAAAACAAATAAACTTAAAATCTTAATTTCACGTTGCATAATCATACCCCAAGTAGCCTTGTAGATAGGACAAGCAATAACGAAAGCCAAATCAACCCTGATACGAGTTCTCTATCGCTTATTTATTTAACTATAATAAATTTGAATCACATTTTGTTCAATAATATTCTTTTCATTGATCGTATATTTCAGATTACTTTCTCACTCAACTTCATATTATAATGTATGAGAATCAGAAAATCAAAATTTTTACTAGAAGCATTCAAAATATGAAAAACACAAACAAAAAAAAAGTAACATTTACTATTTATATATATAAAAAATTATTTTAATTACATATAAATAAAATGATTTTGCCAAAAAAAAAATTCGAATAAACTCCTCGATTCTACCTAGCTCCGTCCCTATATAAGATACACTACTTAATTTCATAATAAAGGAAATAGTAAATGTTTATAATATAAATAAACTAAGCATCCCATTCAAGTTTGACTACTTATTCGAACATAATTAGAATTAGAAATTTTTTTGAATAACTTACTTATCATATAAATATTCATTAATAATATTGTATAACTAGAAGGGGTACGTGCTACCACAACGATGAATTATATATGAATGATTATGCACTAATTTGGTCAATTCTTATAAAATTGTTTCTTACGTAAAGTACATTTTTAAATATATTTTATTTTTAGTTATTCTGGTCATGTATTATTTATTCTGTATTATATTTTATATATAATATTATAATCTCCAAATATATATAACTTACGAAAAATTTCACTCCTAAATTAGAATCAGTATAAAAATATTCCTAGATTAGAGGCGTTATGGATACCCTTTGAATGGTTATTTTATAAAATTTAAATTGTACTATTTTTTCAATTATATTATTTTATATAGTTAAAATTAGACTTTTTACAATTGTCTCATTTTCTCAATTTCTCTTCGTGGTACTATAAAAGAAACTATCTTGTTCTTATCCTTATTTTTGATTTTTTTATATGTTCCGTCTTCTAATTTTTTGTCGATGAGCTCCTCTTCTCATAGCCAAGATGGCTTTCACCTCTTAACAAAAAATCGATACGTTTTGATTAATCATTGACATTTTCTGAAAAATAAATATAAAAAAAAATAAAATACAGTATCACGTATATGTATGTATGACTTTCAAAAAAATTCTTTAGACATTTTATTGTTTAAAAGATAATGAATCAAGAAAATAAAAATAAAGATTCATGCCGCTATATTATAGCAGTGTAAAATAATATTAAGTAAAAACAAAAAAAATATAATTTACATTACAAGAATGGAAAGAAATCAATCGAGATGAAACTAAAGAACTGGAGTTTATTTGATATAGTATCCAATAAGAGAAATAAACCATAAAAGAGGAAAAATATCTAATAACTTGTAGTTTTTTTATCCAAGATCATCGAAATACTTTGTTGATTACTAGTTACTATTCGAGAATTCAGGATTAATTATGTTCTTACTTATAGTCACTTCCATTATTCTATTCTAAAGTAAAATTTTATTATTTTAATTCAAT